>CM064916.1:10030485-10337592 GCA_032727855.1 Quercus ilex subsp. ballota
TTATAACCTTGACTCTTACACAACTTGTCGAACCGTGAGTTATATCACACTTAAATTTTTTATGACATTTGATATAATATTTTGTAGACCTGTTTTTAGCATAGTTGTAAAGGGGGTGAAATTATAGTACCCAACACAAGTCAAGCAAAAAGAAGAGGACTTTAAGGGAAGAAAGACCACCATCCATTGTGTGGATAAAAATTGAAACGGATAAGCTAAACAAAAAAAGATAAGCTAAGCAGTCATCATATTGGCATCTTCTGGAAGACAATTCGAAATTTTTGTCCCTTCATGAAGCATATGCCATTGAAGCTTTACAAACTTCCAATTAGATAAAGTAATTAGGCAGGTGTCTATTTGCCACGTACGAGGTCATGTTTCACTTTCATGGCTATCAGATAGTAAGCTCTTTTTCAAGATTGGTGGCTTCAAAGTTCGATCGAAAACCAATTAGACATAGCTTGTTCTTGAATTTGGTGACAATATGTGATGAGAGTTGGTCCATTATAAATAAAAATGCACCTGTAAATTAGCCTATAACCATTTTTCTTTAGAGCAAGACTTAGGTGCAAGACTTAGATACAATACTTATTATGTGTTGTTCTTTAAGTTCCCCTTTTAAGATTTTGCCATTTGAATTTTTTCTCATGGGAAGGAAGTGTATTTTTTTTAGTTAAATAGACACATGACTAAATCTTAAGAGGAGAACCTAAGGAACAGCACATAAGGTACCGTACCTAAATTTTGTCCTTTTCTTTAGAAGTAACATTTGCAATGTAAATTCTTATCCTTAAAAAAAAAATCCTCAAATCATTGAGATTATACAAACATGTCATACAAACATAATATTACTTTAAAGCAGAGGCTACACTAGACAAAACATGAGAGAAATCATGAACTCTCTTGCTATTCCAACCTTTACCTATCCTTTATAAGCCTCATTTAGTCATATCCCACAAAATTAACCCCTAATTCACATCTGAAAGTTAAGAGAAACCCAATGAATTTTGATAGCCAAACGCCTATTTATCAATTCTCTCTACTTTCTCAACTCTCACTATAACCAAATCCTTGAGAGGTGATTATTTCCATCACACTTATCAATATTGTCAGACCGTGAGCTGTGCCATTTCACCTCAAAATCAATTAGGGATGAGGAAGACACACTCAAATCTTTTATGACATTCAACATCACGTCACACAAACCTATTTTTAGAGTGGTTGTAAGAAGTCAAATTGTGGTCCCCCCAACAATCCTTCCCTCACAATGACACTCCCGTGATTCGAACCCATGACCTTGACTCTGATATCATTTGTCGAATCGTGAGTTGTGCCATTCCACCTCAAAACCAATTGGTAATGAGGAAGACACACTCAAATCTTTTATGGTATTCGATATCATGACACATGGCCTGTTTTTAGAGTGGTTGTAGGAGGTCAAATTGTGGTCCCCAACAAATACCATTCAATATTGATATATGACATTTGATTGGAGCTGTGGGAATAATTTGAGTGAACCCATTTTTATCATTATTATTATTATTTTAAGACTTCAAAATTTTAAGTCTTAAATCATCAACCTAAATACAAATGGATCCAAAGGTGCTCTCGTGTTTCATGCACGTAGCAACAGTTTCAGTCTTGCAGGCCTTGCAAGAGTTACAATGACCTTCCGTTGGTAAGGTCGGGTGTGCTTGGTTTTTTAGACAGCTACATCATAGTAGGGCTGTCAACAATAATAGTTTACTAATGGTAGAGGAACTGGAAGTGTTATGGAGGAAGTTGTCCTTCACAGAGGAAAAGGGTGAAGGTGTTGAAGTGGGGAGTAGCAGTACAAAAGCTGCAAAAGAGGTAGGTAAAAACTGTGCTATTATGAAGATTATGATCCCTAGAAGCATAAGCTTAGATACACTGAGAAAAAACTTGAGGATGTTGTCGAAAACGAATAAGTGGGTCAACTTCTCCGAGTTAGAAGCTGATTTATTTCTGGTGGAGTTTGGAGATGAGAAAGGTAAGAAGAAAATTCTCGATATGTGCCCATGGAGCTTTGAGAAACAGTTAGTGCTCTTACAAGAGTTTGAAGGTGAGTAAACCCCAAAAGAGATTGATATAAAATGGTTGCCATTTTGGATTCAGATCTTCAATCTACCCCTAAAGAGTAGAACAAAGAAAACCGGATGGACGATTGGATCCACCTTGGGGACAGTCATGGAAGTTGATGTTCCTGAATCCGGTGTGAACTGGGGTAAATTCCTTAGAGTGAGAGTTCGGATCGACGCTACTAAAAAACTAACCCGAGGTAAGAGAGTCACCATTGAAGGAGGTGAGTCAAGGTGGGTTCAACTCAAGTTTGAAAGACTTCCTAATTTTTGCTACCGGTGCGGTCTGCTTAGCCACTCCCTTAGAGAATGCCTATTACCTCCTATTAACAACCAACCGAGAAAGGAAAGCCTTCAGTATAGGGCATGGTTGAGAGGTGAACCTATTAGGAGGTACACAAAAGAACTAGTTAATCACGGTGGGGGAGTTAACCGGGATTACAGAGGTGGGGTGGCCAAAGCTTGGCTGGAAAAGCCACCTAATCCGTCCAGTTTGCTTAGGGAAAAGACAGGGGAGGGAACGGGTCACGGGTCTTGGTGGTCTTCCCAAGGTGGCAGTGGATTGGTAGGTGAAGAAAAGGCTATGCAAGCGCCAATAGAGCTGCTAGTGACGATACACGAACATGGCAAGGCTAACGGGTCAGTTGAAAAGGTGGAAATAGAAACTTCCTCTTTGAGTGCAAGCTTATCAGACCCACTAGACAACCGTACCATGTTGACAGATGTAATGCAGTGGGAAGAGGAACATGAGCAAGAAGTGAGGAAGGCACACCCTAAGGTAATCCCTTTTCTCATGTCTCCTTGTACCAACTTTCCTGCTGTGACTGAACTTTCAGGATTAAAGGATGAGATTCCGTTGGGTTTTGAGGGACAGCGTAGGATTGGTGATCATGTGACTAAGGAGCTGAATGCTTTTGAGGGGCATGTGGGGAAACAAGAAAATTTGGAGCACAACTTTCCCCAGCAAACAACTTTGGTTGCTCCTCCTTTTGAGACACCTAATGGGCCCTATCTTGATGTAATTCGGGCCAACACCCTAGCTGACTCTCCTAAGTCTTATTCTTAGCATGAGCACCTTTTGAAACAAGATAATCACGTGACCCATGGCCCCATGTTAGCTGACATCTCCAATCATCAATCAACAAGGCAAGGCTCTCTTGTTTCAAGACCAAAATGGTCATGGGTACTATGTTCTTCTCCAGGTAGCAAGGAAGCTTTGCTTGTACATGCAGGACAGAAAAGAGCTTTTGTGGTGGACTCTGATCAAATTGAAGCATTAAATAAGAAATACATAGTTTCTCAGGATGACAAGGAAAATTATGAAATTTTGGCGACGGCTAGGTCCTAGCCCTGCCAAGGGTTATGAGTATCCTATGTTGGAACTGTCGCGGGCTTAGGAATCGGCAAACAGTTCAAGAGCTTAGGGATATTATTTGGGCACAAGATCCCACAGTTGTGTTCTTAGCCGAAACATGGCTGGTTGAAGCTAGGCTTGCAGGCATACGCAATTCATTACAATTCGGTCATTACTATGGTGTTTCAAAAGTTAATCATGGTGGTGGCTTAGCCATTTTCTGGAAAAAAGATTTTGATTTACGGGTTGTTTCGTCCTTCCTCAATCACATAGACACAGTGATTTTTGAAGGTACTAACAAAGCTTGGAGATTTACGGGTTTTTATGGAGTTTCGAAGACTCATCATCGCTCAGATTCATGGAATTTATTAAGAAACCTTCATAATCAGTTTTCCCTACCGTGGTTGTGTGAGGGAGACTTCAATGAACTCGTTAAGTCACATGAGAAGAGAGGGGGGCGTCCTCGTCCTTATGGCCAGATGCAAAAGTTTAGAGAGGTATTAGATGAATGCGGATTGTTAGATTTGGGCTTCAATGGGAATAAGTTTACATGGTTCAAGAATTACCCCTCAGGTGGCATTTGGGAACGTCTTGATGGAGCAATTAGTACGGTTGATTGGGTAGAGCATTTTCTTGCAACAAAGGTTCAATCCTTGGTTTGTGGGCAGTCCGATCATAGTCCTATTGTAATCCTACCCAAGGGCATTCTAGTGAAATCTCAGCGACTGTGGCGTTTTGAACAATTTTGGCTTGAAAAGGAAGGGTGTCACGATACAGTGGCTCGGTCTTGGGCTACAGAATAATCAGGTTCTCCCATGGTAGTAGTTATGGGAAAAATAGATAGGTGCCAAGCGAAACTTAAGAAGTGGAGCAAGAACTCAGTGTGCAATATTTCACGAACTTTAGTGGATAAGAAGAAGATGCTGAGCAAAGCAGAGGTGGTAGCATTACAGGGGGGAAGTGTGGATGTTTTTTTGCAATTAAAATCTGAAGTAAATGAGCTTCTTTGCATGGAAGAGCAAATGTGGCAACAGATAAGCCGTTCCCATTGGTTGGTCTCGGGTGATAGCAACACGAAGTACTTCCATAATAGGGTGTCCCAACGCTTCTACCGCAACTCTATATCTGAACTCCGCGATTCAGATGGGGTATTGGCTTCAGGAGAGGAAAATGTCTCGACCATGATTGTAGATTTTTATAGCAAGCTCTTTTCCTCTTCAAACCCATGTGGTATGGAGATGGTGGTCCAACATACAAAAAGGGTGGTGAGTTCAGACATGAATGAAGGTTTGGTTGAAGCCTTTACTAAGGAGGAGGTCGAAACAGCCCTAAAACAGATGGCGCCTTTAAAAGCCCCCAGTCCCAATGGTATGCCCCCACTTTTCTTCCAACATTATTGGGATAGTATTGGTAATGATATTGTTAAGGCTGTTTTATTCTATTTAAATTCCAAAGAAGCATTGCCATGTTTTAACCATACTTATATTACACTCATCCCTAAAGTCAAGAGTCCGGAATTTATTTCTGAGTTTCATCCTATTGCGCTTTGTAATGTCTTATATAAACTTGTCTCCAAAGTGTTGGCCAACAGATTAAAAAGAGTATTGCCCCAGATTATCTCAGAATCTCAAAGCGCTTTCCAACCGGACAAAGCCATCTCGGATAACATTCTGGTGGATTTTGAGACTTTCCACCATATGAAGATAAAGAAAGTGGGTAGAGTGGTACATGTTGCCTTAAAATTAGACATGAGTAAGGCTTATGATAGGTTGAAGTGGGGTATTATGAAGAAGATCATGGAGAAAATGGGTTTCCATCCTACTTGGATATGGTGGATAATGGAATGTATCCAATCGGTTACTTAATCCATTTTGGTAAACGATGAACCTAAAGGTCGCATCATTCCAACTAGAGGTATCAAGTAAGGGGACCCCTTGTCTCCATATCTCTTTTTACTGTGCTCAGAGGGTTTGAATGGGCTTATTCAACATGCGGTTGATGGTGGTCAGATTGAGGGTTTTTCTCTTTGTCGCTCCGGTCCAAAGATTTCTCACTTATTTTTTGCAGATGATAATCTCCTTTTTTGCTGGGCTCAGGTAAAGGATGTGGGAGCTATCCAAGCCCATTTGAATCTTTATGAAAAGGCTTCAGGTCAAAAGATTAACTCTGCAAAAACCACCTTGTTCTTTAGCAAAAATGTCTTGGATTTCACTAAAGAGACTATAAAAAATCTGTTGGATGTTGCTGAGATTAAATAGTATGAGAAGTATCTGGGATTGCTAGCAGTGGTGGGAAGAAATGAGAAAGCTAGTTTGAATTACATCAAAGACAGGGTGTGGGGAAAACTTCAAGGGTGGAAGGAGAAATTACTTTCTCAAGCGAGCAAAGAAGTGTTGTTGAAAGCAGTATTCCAAGCTATCCCCACCTTCGCTATGAGTTGTTTTTGTCTTCCGGTGGGCCTTTGCCAAGACATTGAAATGCTTATCCGGAAATTTTGGTCGGGACAAAGGGGAGATAGAAGGAAAATTCACTGGAAGAAGTGGGAGGTCTTTTGTAAGCCAAAACTAGATAGTGGTTTAGGATTTAAAGACCTTTGTAAGTTCAATGAGGCAATGCTAGCGAAGCATGTTTGGAGATTGATACATGACACGGATTGCCTCTTCTACAAAGTGTTTAAGGCCAAGTATTTTCCAAATTGCAGTGTATTTGAAGCTAAGTCAGCCTCGGGTTCGTTTGCATGGAAAAGCATTCTTCATTCTAAAAATCTAATTGAAAGAAATGGTCGTTGGAGAATGGGGGATGGTAAAACAATTCGGTTATTCCAAGATGCTTGGCTACCAAATTCTAATTCAGGTAGAATCATATTTCATAGAGGGATACTTGTCCCGACTGTTACAACCGATGGGCTCATCGATCCCAACTCGGGTTGGTGGAACTTAGGCTTGATTGATCAATGCTTTTACCCCCCTGATGCCCAGAGCATTATATCCCAGCCCCTTTGTATCACTCCCTAGGCCGATACCTTTGTTTGGCCTACTAAAAGAAATGGATCTTATTCAGTGAAGTCGGGATACAAAATTCTCTGTGAAGACCAGCAGACTGGTGGTCTCGAAACTGATGTTGCTGTGGCTCAGAGGAACTTATGGAAGGGTTTGTGGAAACTCAAAGTTCCAAGAAAGATTAAACATTTCCTATGGAAGTCATGTACCAACTCATTGCCCACAAAGGAAAACTTGATGAAGAGAACTATTATACAAGAGAACGTGTGTCATCTCTGCTCCGATCATCCTGAAGATGTCAAGCACACGCTATGGGGATGTTTTAAGGTTCGCCAGGTCTAGCAAAGGAGGTTTGGTTGGATGGTTAACACTCAGGGTGAGGAAGGCTCATTTTCGAACTTGGTTCTCTTAGTGCAGAAAAATCATAGGCTGTTCCCACTGTTTGCAGTCATGGCCTGGACTGTATGGCACCTCCAGAACAAGTCTCAACTCCAAGTAGCCACGGTGCCTTTGGACAGATTAGCCGACTTTGTAGAAAATTACCTGTAGAATTTTGCAAATAGGTTCGAACAGCAAGTGTTACCCGTGAGAAGTGCAACAACAGTAATAAGTTGGTGTCCACCAATTGAAAACCTAGTGAAAATCAACTTTGATGGAGCTCTGTTTGGGGCAAATAATGCAAGGATTGGTGTGGTGATTCGAAGTTCGGAGGGAGAGGTTTTGGCTGCCCTCTCTGAAAAAATTATGAAACCATAATCAGCGAAATTAGTGGAGATATTAGCTGCCCGACGTGCTGTGCTTTTCTCTACAGAAATGGGTTTCTTCAATTTTTTTTTTTTTTTTTTTGAAGGGGACTCATCTACTGTTATCAAGTTTTTACAGGATAGGAATATGTCTCACTCCCAAGGAGGGCATATCTTAAAAAACACTTTGTCTTACTTAAACTCTTTTCAGAGTTGTTCTTTCTCTCATATTGGTAGGCAAGGTAATGCAATAGCGCATGTCTTAGCCCAGAGAGCTAGATTATCTTGTCCTTTAGAGGTTTGGTTGGAGTCTGTTCCTCCAAAGATCTCTTCTTTTGTACGGTTCGACCTTCAAGTTTAATTTCTAATGATGAATTATCTTTCTTCTTAAAAAAAAAAATACAAATGGACCCACACAAAAAAGGTATTTTATTTTTAATTAAGGAAATTAATTCTATACCGTCCGGTTCAGCATCTTTCTCTCTTTCAGATCTACTTTCTCTTTCCTCTTTCTTGGTTGCGTACAACTTAAGCCGAATAGCCTGAATTTTAGCTTCTTTAAACACTCAATAAATTTGAAAGCTTTCAAAAGTTATGTTTAAAGTCAAAAGAAGCTTCCATATGTCAGATTTTTTTCATTTTTTTATTATTTTCTAGCCCCTAAAAACTGTCAAAAGTCCTCTCAAATGTCAGTTGTTCTACTTTTTTTTTTTTTTTTTTTTAAGCCATCATTTTGTTCACGTGTGAAAGGTAAGCTTAGTATTTTAAATTTAAATTGATTTTTAATTCTTTTCATAGATATAGACGTTTAGACTAGCTTGGGCTTGGGTTGGGTTTAAGATTACAAATTAGTCTAATCTATGAATTTATATATATGGGCTTTAAACACTATTTAATAATATATATATATATATATTTAGTGGTAATTTCGAAATGGTACACTGGTATTAAGTGGTATCAAAATAGATCGTTCCTTTGACCAAATCGAAACGGCTTCCAGTACAAAATTAACCCCCTTAATTTTAATGATAAATACAAGCAAATTTTGACATGGAATATGGCAACACAAAATAAAACCTAACACGTATAACCATTTACTTCACATGATCTTATTTTAAATTTAAAAATATATTTTTTTTATAGTTTTTTTTATATAATTATAGGTAGAAGATTTGAACTTTGAATGTTTTCATTGAAGACACCATAATATGATGGTTGAACAATTGAAGTGAAAGACTCTTGGCAATCAATTTTATAATTTTTTTTTTTCATTTTTTGAATTTAATATGTACGTAATAGACTCCACTCAAATAGCTATAAATTTGCACCCCCTCAACCATTCTCAAGCCAAAAAAGAAGGCAAAAGGATCCCAACATGGCCGCCCAAAAACAATCATCATTCCTTTTATTGTCCCTCCTAATCATCTCTTTATGCAAATCCTCACAGGCTGCTGGGATTGCCATATATTGGGGCCAAAACTCTAATGAAGGCTCCTTGGCTGACACTTGTGCCACAAGGAACTACCAATATGTGAACATAGCTTTCTTATCCACATTCGGTAATGGCCAAACCGCAGTGCTAAACCTAGCTGGGCACTGTAACCCCAGTGCCAATACTTGTACCCGTTTAAGCTCTGAAATCAAAGCTTGCCAAGGGCGAGGCATCAAAGTCCTCCTTTCAATTGGAGGCAGTGCTGGAAGCTACTCTCTTTCTTTAGCTGATGATGCAAAGCAAGTTGCAAATTACCTTTGGAATACCTATCTAGGAGGTAAGTCCAATTCACGTCCACTGGGCGATGCAATTTTGGATGGCATTGATTTTGACATCGAGTTGGGTTCAACCCAACACTACGATGAACTTGCTAGATCACTTAATGGATTTAGCCAACAAAAAAAGGTGTACTTAGCCGCAGCTCCACAATGTCCATCCCCAGATGCTCATCTAGATGCCACCATCAAAACCGGTTTGTCTGATTATGTTAGGTTCTAAAGATTTAGGATTTTATGTATTTAGAACTCTAATTTGTATTGTTGGCAAACCATGATCAAAACAGGTTATTTAGTCTTGTTTAGACTTGCTCAAAGTTGGGTCTTTCATGTAAAGTTGGAATCGAATGGCTGCAGATGCATTGGTGCATTTCGGCCTAGCTCGATCGATCGAAGGAAAGGCTCGATCGATCGAATCTCGAGCAGAATGTTTTTCTGCAGAATATTCCAGCTCAGCCCTAACTCATTAAACGTTTTGGGTTTTCTGTTTTTACCCTAGGTATATAAAGAAAAACCCTAGCCACGTTTTTAGAGTTACTCCAGTTGTATTGTTGCTCATACATTGCGGTTTTGTGTAAATCTCTTGTGAGATCTAGAGGAGCTTTCCTTTACACAAAACTTAGGGTTTCCAAGATTCAAGATTATGTCAAGAACTTGGTGATCATTCAGTTGCAGATTCAAGAACTTAAAGAATATCAAGCGTGGGTGCTTGTAGCTGATTGAAAAGTCCAAGAAAGAAGGAGTCCGTGGATTCGGAGCTTGCACGTGGTCGTGTCAGTAAGTTCTACTGGTGGGTAGCATTAGGAAGTCGAGCAAGGAGCTTGTAGTTCTTTTGTATGAACTTCGATTCTTTCACATAGTGGATTCAGGTTTACCTTGAGGATAGTTAGGTCAAATCCTCCCCAGGTTTTTACCGTATGGTTTCCTAGGTGATCATATCTTGTGTTATTTATTATTCCGCTGCTTTATATGTTTGATATGATTGTTTGATTGCTTTAACCTAGAATTGCATAATTTGACTAAGTAACAACTTGGCTAATTAATCTAGGCTAACCAATCTGGTTGTTTTAAGGAGTCTAAAACCGTTCAGATTATGTTTGGGTTCAATTCTACAACAACCGTGATTGTCAGTACTCAGGCAAAGCAAACAACCTTTTGAATTCGTGGAAAACATGGACTACTGTTCAAGCTAAGCAAGTGTTCTTGGGACTACCAGCGGCTACCGCGGCGGCTCCAAGTGGTGGATTTATCCCAGCTGATGTGCTCAAATCTCAGGTCCTTCCATCTATTAAGACTTCTCCCAAGTACGGAGGGGTTATGATTTGGAACAAAAATTTTGATAATGGGTATAGTGCATCCATAAAGAGCGCTGTCTAGGTCATTGCCTAAACTTGCTAACAATATGGCATGCTGAATGAGCTACTCATCAATAGGTTCACTACCTATGAACTGTAACAAATATCTATGACAATAAAGCATGGTTTGCATGTACTTAATAATTTTGATGCATATAGCAGACTATAATGTGACATTTGATATCTATCATATTCAAGCGTTAAATCCAAGTAAAAAGAAAAAGAACAAGATAATCTTTACTGAGTTGTAATGCTTTTGATTTAGGAAACTTTGAATGTTTGATGCACTGAATAAAGACAATATTAGGAATAATAATAATCCTTATCACCGGAAATAAAAGATTTAGTAGATTCATTTTTTCTATTCATAAGTTGGTTGTTACTATTTTTTTTATATAATCTCCGTATGGCGTACCAAACATGCGCTACTTCAAAAACATTACAATTTAGTGATATATTATCTTATTCTCAATGATATTATCTTATTCTTCTATGCAGAGTTGACCTTACTCGCCTATAATAATAATAACAACTACAACGAAAACACAACACAACGATAAACCAGTTGTCGAACTAATTCAACAACTAGCTCAAGTGGAAGTTGAATTATTTCCATATGATTCAGGAGCTAAGTTGCCCAATGATGTACACCAAAATTTTACTGAGCGGTTAGGCATGGTTTTTCAGTTCATTGTCAGATCTTTACTCAACACCACCTTTCACTACCACCACAACCCCCAGGAGCTAAGCCACTTCTCTATTAATCTAATATCAAATACCATTTTTTTTTAAAAAAATTGAAGACGGTTTTAATTTTTAAATGAGGCGGGTCTTATATATCACCCGCAAAGCTCCTCATCTCCCTACTCCTAAACTCCTCACTTGGCCATTGTTTATTTATTTTTTATTTTGGATGAAAAGACCACAACTTTATTAAAAAGGAGACAAATTCAATACATTTTGAGCCAAAGCGGACTCAACAAAAGCTAGATTTTTCTCTATCCAAATTATATAATTTTCAATACTTTTGGCATGCTAAGCTAAGACGTGAGTTGACCGATTCTTTGTTCACTTAACATGTGAGATCTGTGAAGTCCTGAATGCTAGTAACTTTCGACAAATGTTTGTGATGATGTTATAGATGAACACTTGAGGACTGCTAACACCAAGCACAGCATCTACAATCAGTTTTGAATCACATTCAAAATGAACATCCCTTATACCAACGTCCCATACGAAGTCCACGGCCTCCTCCAGAACTTCGGCTTCGGCTTCTAATGAACCCAAAGGTCAATAAACCTTCTAGTTAGTAGTATTACATTTGGGCCTAAATTAAAATTATATTATTCCGATTTATATTGCACTATTGCCTCCCATAGTCTAGGAAGAAGTCGACGATCCATTGTGAACCCCATGCGAACTTTTTTTTAGTTTTGTTTCTCCTTAATTATGTCACTCATATTATATTTAGTGTCATATCAATGCTGATATTTGAAATGATAATTTAGTAGTAATGACATTTTTTTATGATATCTCATATTTTTTATTCTAACTTCATAACTCCCTTCTCATTATCTTTTTTTTTTTTTTTTTTAATAATTAAAGTTAAAAATTTCTTTATAATTCAATTATTACAATAAGTGTAAAAGTGAGAGAATTTGACTGGTATAAAAAATTAGAATCTACTTAAATTACAAGCTCTTGAGTCTTGATAATCCTTCATTCTTCTGTATATAACTGTAAACTTTTGTGTGATGCGATGATCATGATGAATCTTGTTATGTATAACCAAATGACACTTATACTATTTAGTATATAATTAATAAAGTTTCCCATTTCAGGAAAAAAGAAAGAAAGTTAAGTCTATCTCTACTCTCTCGTGGCAGAAAGTTGGCCATCTTTAATTGTGAGCTAGCATTTGGAATTTATGCTACTTCAAAAAGCATATGCCATTGAAGCACAAACGTCCAATTAATTGTTTGATGAATAGGAAATGTCTGTTTCCCTAAAAATTTGTACAAAATATTTATGCTGCATTATACGTACACCAGGTTTGGCTAAGCCTAAGCTAAGGGACACACAATTTTACACAATTGAATCCCAGGCAAAAATATGTCACAACAGTCATTATACTTCCTTCGATTTTTCCACACAAAATTATTGTCCTACACAAAGACACGTTATAATCTTTCTTCCTTTGTCTGTGCTTTGGAGTCCCACATGAACGGGACAAGTTGTCTTCTAATGCCATGTTCATTTATAGTAGACGACAAGGTGATGATATTTATTCAATGTAAGACCCATTATTATATGTAAGAAAGAAGACCAGCACGCATTTAATGTGCTCAGAGACAGAATTGAATAATTACACGAAAATTACAGACATGATAATGACAACCCAGAAACAAGCATACAAAAATATGTTAGGAGCTGTCAATTTGGTAATTTTTAGTTTTTACAAAGCAATTAAAAAAAAAAATGGTTGTATAGCTATGTGTATTTGTATTTACTTATTTCCACTTGGAACCAATTATATTCAATCCAAGCAGCTATCTTTTTTGGGATTCCTGCAGATATTTGAGTTGGATATATTTCGCCAGATCAATTCACTAAAGACTAGATTCGTCCATGTGCATAAGATATTAAGATGGGGTGGAATCATGCTATTGAAAATGAAAAAAATTTAGTTTGACAAAGTGTACGGTACTTCAACGCTATCAGGGACATTATCTTTAATTTATTAGTGCTATATTACCATAATTACCTTCATGTTATGTCACGTTCATTTTTGTATATATAAGTCGAAAATTATAAGTTAAAACCTGATAGGGATTCAAAATCTGGTTCTCTTAATACGAGCAAATTATGCCATTAAGATATAAGATTTTTAAATATTTTACATTTCCTTTTGATAATCCAATATAGACAAAGTTTAGTTACAAAATAAGTTTTAGCATTAAATTATAATCTTATTCAATATCTTTTTATTAGAAGTGAATTTTAACAAATCCATCATTAGATTATATCTTCTTTTTATATCTTTCATATTTGCAAAATTTTTTAAAAATTAAAGATCAATAGCTATATTATCAATAAGTTGTTTAAATTGCAAGTTTTTGTAGTTTAAAATTATCTATAAAATATAAAGTTATAGATCATATAGTAAATAATATCCAACTGACACAAAATTTGACATGTATATTAAGAGCGTAAAGAACATGCAATTCAATGGTTAGATTTTCAAAATATATAATAATGTTTATTTTATTGAATAAAGTTGTAGCTTAAGAGTATAACTAATTTTGTAACTAAACTTTGTTCATATAATTATATGTTTTCATGTACTTTTAAAAAAAAAAATACTATATTGTTTCTTTTTCAGCAGTCCATTGAATAAATTATTCTGGCCCCCTTAAAAATAAATCCATCATTTTGAATGGAATTGTTCAAAAATCTGACCAGCAACCACCACTTGATAACTTTGTAAATCCTATATATATACAGCTGTTAAAATTTCTGTATTTCATTCGCTTTTTATATATGGCGCTGTGGGTTTTTTCTTTTCTTCATCATTGGCCCACTTGAAAATTGGTGATTGAGGTGTTATTATAAGGCCCACTTAAAATTCATGATTGACAAGGGGAATCCCTCGAAGTCCTTCATTTGTTGTTTATCAGGTCGGGTTGCAAGTTGCTGTGAACCCAATCCGACCTAACCCAATCCAATATCACACTTACAAAGAAGATAGGGAGAGGTGTCACTTAAAGATGAAGAATCATTTCTAGTACATAAAATGGCCCATGTCTCGGCCTAATACCCGATTAGACTAGGCAAACCCAATGCCACATTAACCCTTAGGCCCAAAAGAAACCAGGAACCAAAGCATGCGCAAGTAGGCATGCTTAATTGACGGGTCCATAAGTGAATTGAGTTGTTTAATATTAACTGACTTTGGTTAAGATAAATCTCGTTTATATTTGTTTGTTCAGCAAGCAACTCAATATCAAGTTTAGGTTGTCAAAAGCCTTATAACTAAATTGGCACCACTGCATGTATAAAGTGTTTGGAGGTCTATGGAAGAAAGAGTTCGAACTGCGAGGTTAGCAACATGTTGTAATCATTTATATAAAAAAAAATATATATCAAGTCCAGGTTTAGACTCAACTCAACTATTAAACAAGTCAAACCTTTTTTTTTTTTTTTGAGAAGGATTAAACAAGTCAAACCTAAACATAATAATATATTTATAAAAAAATTTGTGAACATGTAGGCTCAATTTAACTAATAATGTTATATTTTAATATGTATATTTATCTTCCCTTTCAAAAAAATATATATATATATATATATGTATATTTATCTAAAAATATAGTTATATTTTAATTGAATTATTCCGGCCTCACATTGGGTAATATCATGTTAGGTCAAAATTGTAGATAAGTTTAGTACAAGATAACATATCCAAGAAAGCAAATTGATAAGGATGAAATAATTTGGTTGATTGTGATGAGGTTTTGGGGGTTTTTTGTTGTTGTTGTTGTTGAAGGCTGATGAGGTTTTGGGGTTGCGTACCGAGATATGCATTATTAGTTTAACCTAAGCTTGATTGAAGGATCCTCCCCACGAATTATGGCGCAAAAATTGAAACTACATGCCTTGTGCACGAACTTAATTTTTATTTATACATTTATTTAAGTATTCAACAAAGAATGACAATAGAACTCATCAAAAAAAAAAAAAAATGATAATAGAATAAAGTACCACAACTACGTTACATACAATGCAACAAAAGGAAAAAAGGGAAGTATCTATCGAATACAAATGGCTGGCATGATCAAAGATAATTTTGGGTCCTTTAAAAAAATTATTGAGAAAGTGCTTGAAATTAATTTTTTTTAAGAGATAAAATAAAAATAAATAAATAAAAGACTAACTCTTGATTGAATCTTACAAATATAAATGTTTGTGAGGTACGAGGAAAGGGGGGGTGGGGGGGGGACAGAGGCCGAGAGGCCGAGGTTCAAGTTTTTATAAATGAGCTTCACATACATACACTTAAATTAAATTAGAATGGAATTTTATATCAGACCAAAACAAAAACAAAAAACAAAAAAAGCTTATACATGAGTCCTTTTGTAGGGTCAATGCAATGGTGGATCTGAACCCTTTTTTTTTTTTTTTGATAATTCAATAGTAAAAAGAGAAGATATTTGAACCCTAAGCATCATGTTGAATATGTCAGAATGTGCCAACAAACTTACAAAGCTCTTGTCTCGAACCAATGTTATGTAATAACGTAGCAATCAATAAATTTTAATTAACTAGAACTATATATAATTCAAGCTGCTGCATTAATATCCTCTTTTTTTTATTCTTAAATAATTATCCATGATTTAAGTCTAAAAGTCCAAAGTTTATGCCTTTAAAAAATTAAGAAATTACCACTGTGCTTCCTTGGTGTGATGGTTACTCTACAAATATAAATTCTTGTTGGGTATTGGGGGGCGGGGGGGAGGGGAGGAGACAAAGGTCGGAGTTCAAGTCTCCAGAAAGGAGTTTCATACATATTCACTTAGATTAAACTAAAGTAGAGTTCTATATCAGTCAAAAAATTTTCTTATACATGTATCCTTTTGTAGGGTCAATGCAGTGGTGGATCCTAGACCATTTATTTATTTGTTTTTTATTTATTCATTTATATTTTATAATTCAATAGTTAAGAGAGAATATTTGATCCCTAAGCATGTTGAAAACGTCATAAGGTGTCAACAAACCTACAAAGCACTTGTAGAGATATGCATTTAACCTAAGCTTGATCGAAGGAGCCTCCCCATGAATTATGGTGCAAAAATGGATTCTGGACCATTTATTTATTTATTTATTTTTTGATAATTCAATAGTTAGGAGAGGAGATTTGATCCCTAAGCATCATGTTGAAAATGCAGAAGGTGCCAACAAACCAACAAAGCTCTTGTCCTGAACCAATATTATGTAATAATTTAGTGATAATGAAATTTTAATTAACTAGTCGCTAATCCGTGTAATGCACGGAAAAGTTTTAGATCAAATGTTAAAATGTTCTAGTTTAAATATTGTTCTAATTTCAACTATTTGAAAGATGACTAGTTACGTTTGGGTTTTAATTTTTGGGTAGATAAGAGATTGGATTGGAGTGAGTGAGAAAGAAGGCGGCAATTGACGCTTAAGGTTTTCACCATGTGTTGAGTTTTCAAAAATTTGGACTCAGGTTCTTCAAAATAAATAGTAAAGATGGTTTTACAAATATAAAATCAGAATTTTTGTTTCTTTTTATTTAAATAATGCTGAAAATTTGAGTGAGTATTAACGGTTTCGAACTTAGCAGGAGTTTATATTTGTTGAAAATTTTGTTATAGAATTTTAGTTGAAGTAGAATTTTCAAGTTCTTGAAACATATATCTAATAGAGTTTTACTTAAAATAAAGAGAAATAATAAATATATAAGATTTAAACTTTAAAAAAAAAATCTAAAAGAAAAAGAAAAAGAAAATAGTGGTGACGTAAAAAATTGTAGTAGTTTCAGAGGTTTCGGTTTTATATATATATATATTAGAACTATATATAATTCAGGCTGAGGAAATAATATACTCTTAATTTCCTAATAATTATCCATGATTTAAGTCTAAAAGCCCAAAATTTACGCTTTCAAAAAAATTAAGAAATTTTCAATGCACTCCCTCAATGTGATAGTCACTTCACAAGTATAAATACTTGTGAAATATGAGGGAGAGTGAGATAAAGGTCGGGGTTCAAGTTTCTTGAAAAGAATTTCACAAGTATAAACTTAAATTAAACTAGAGCATATTAAAATATCAGGAAAAAAAATTGCTTATACATGTCTCCTTTTGTAGGTTCAATGTAACGATGGATCCTAGACCATTTTTTTTTTTTTTAATTATTTGATAATTCAATAGTTAAGAGAGAAAATATTTGAATCCTAAGCTTTATGTTGAAAACGTCAGAAGGTGTCAACAAACCTACAACTTTTAACTGAGACTGTATACAACCCTATTTGACTAAGTTTTGTATTAAAACTGAAACGATTGGTCAAGTTTCCAAACTTAACTCTGAAATTTGAATTCTATAAAAGGAGCCTCTTATTGTCTTATGAAAGCACATGAGACACAAGATTTTAGATTGAGACAAGCGAAAATGGCTAGAAATCTTCAACTTACACCTTTAGTCTTTTCCCTCTTATTCCTTATGACCCTAATCAAAACCACTCATGCTGGTAGCATCGCTACCTACTGGGGTCTAAATGTCAGTGAGGGAAACCTATCAACTACCTGTGGCACTGGAATATATGCCTATATAAACTTAGCCTTCCTAAAGGTATTTGGCAATGGCCAAACCCCAGAAATCAACCTTAATGGTCATTGCAACCCAGCATCCAATGGGTGCACCTTTCTTAGTGAAGATATAAAGTTCTGCCAAAAATTTGGAGTTAAGATCATGCTCTCAATTGGAGGTGGAGTTGGAAACTATTTTCTAGCTTCTCCCAATGATGCAGAAAATGTAGCAACATATTTATGGAACAATTTCTTGGGTGGCAACTCGTCTTCGCGTCCATTTGGGGATGCCATATTGGATGGCATAAACTTTGACATTCTGCATGGTTCAACACAATATTGGCAAGACCTAGCAAAGAACTTAAAGAATCATTCCAATGTGTACTTATCCGCATCTCCACAATGTCCATTTCCTGATAACTTTCTTGGTACTGCACTTAACACAAATCTTTTTGACTATCTTGGCAAGACCTAGCAAAGAACTTAAAGAATCATTCCAATGTGTACTTATCCGCATCTCCACAATGTCCATTTCCTGATAACTTTCTTGGTACTGCACTTAACACAAATCTTTTTGACTATCTTTGGGTTCAATTCTATAACAATCCTCAATGCCAATATGATTTCAGTAACAGTAACACCACTAATCTCATAAGTTCATGGAACCAATGGAGTAGCTCATTAAAGGTGGGGAAATTATTTTTAGGCATACCTGCGGCTCCTCAGGCTGCTGTAAGTGGATATGTTCCATCTCAAGTGTTGAATGCTGAAATCCTTCCTTTGTTTAGGAAGTCACCAAATTATGGAGGTGTGATGCTTTGGAATAGGTATTATGATGAGTTAACTCGATTTTTTGCCACCATTCTTGAAAGTGTATGATGAATTATGCTTTGGTTAGTTTGAGAATGATAATAAATTGGGTATCTTTATTACCAATTTAAGATTATGTACAACTGGTTATTACCCTCCAAAGAGACAATAAATCACTATAATGATGATTGTGTTTTTTTTTTTTTCTTTTTTTTATTATTTTTTTGTGTTTTGGCCCAAAGTCAAAAGTAATTTTTTGCATGCACGTGGATGGAAACAAAGATAAAGTCCAGGGACAATATTATTTTTATTTAAAGTGATGGTTGTAGTTCCTTCTTCAATTAAGAGGAGTGTCTGAGGGTACTCAATATGTCTCTACCCAAAAATTTTACACAAGAGTGAATATTCCTTTCATTTTATTTGTTTGACATTATAGATGTGGATGTGGTCGAATTGCCACGGAGGGGAAAATAAATAAAATAAATTGGAAATTTTAAGCTACTAAGGATTAATTATTTGGAATGATTCGATCTATATGTAGATTTGAATGTTGAGCTTGACTTTCTTGGCTTGGACTATTTTTTCAGTCACGGTGTTGTGATTTCATGTATGCCTTTTTTTTCTTTTTTCTTTTTTTGGGTGGAAAACAAGCACAAAGTACGGATGTGGTTGGATATTTCCTTCAATTTGATACGTGCCTATCTGAAAACTTGGAACATTGTTAAGATCATAGTGGATATTGGATACTATATAGTACGTAGATGGAAATGGTGAATATTCTCTATTTTTTTTTTTTTCCCATAAAATAAGTTAGAGAGAATATACTTTGAATTTTCAGATTCAAAATGCCTAGCTGTCAGTGAAATCTAGCACCCACACACAAGAGATATGGGACCAAATATATGGTCATTAAGTGTGCGTTTGAATACCGCTTATTTTGCTGAAAATTAAAAACTGAAAACAATAAAAAAATCATTTTCAATTACTGTTCATAAAAAGAATACTGTTCATTTGTCTGTTTGCACTGTCCCATGAACCGTGCAAGAGGTGCGGGTCCTTAAAAAAAAAAAAAAAAGCCGAAAACGCAAACACCAATCCAAACGGAGCTTAAAACACATGTTATGTCTAGTCTAGTGCACATGAGCATTTGATGTAAGCCAAACCAAAGGTTATTATATAATGTATATCCTATTTAAATATATGGATTGTTCCCAGGTTGAAATTCTGACCCTGAAAGCCAGATGCACAACAACCCATCTATCTTTGGGTTTCAAAGAGAAACGCATTGAAGTTTGAACTTTATTATTCTATCGTACTATTTAATCCTGATCTTTGTTAGCTAAATTTGAGCAGACCAGTACATCTACATTACCGCCAAAGTCAAAGGGTGCAAGTGAATCCACTTGTAAAAACCTTTACCTGTTGCAAAGCAAAGGCATTTGAAAATGTCTCTTCAGCATCTTCTGAGAATTGCATGTAGATAGAGTACACACTGATACAATGCCAAGCCAGCCTCTGTTGTATAGTTTTCCTGCATGACCATCAAAGTTATGTGATCAGCCACACAATTAGATTTACATTCCTTGCCTTTTCTCCAAACTCTCAATTAACTCATCAAGCAGACAGTAGACCTCATTCATGAACTTCCGATTCAACGATATTTAAACAAAATGTAAATTAATAGCAATTAACTCTCAAAAGTAGCTGATCTCAGGGATTTAATTTGGTTAATTTTGGATTGCAGTAATTAATCCAGACACTAACGAACTTAGCAGTTCTATATTTTCAGCCACACAGTCAAAACTAGACAAGATTGGACATTTACTATGCCAGATTTTGCATCACAATGACCAGCTAAGAGTCTTTCAAGAGTAGACTTTATGCCTAAAGAAAAATCTACTAAAGACTCAGATTCGTCCATCTATAAAAGGTGGAGGGGTCAAGCTATCGAAATTGAAATAATACAGTTTGACAAAGTGGACAGTTCAACGCTATCAGGGACAGTATCTTTATTAGTGCTATATTAAGAACAACTTTTTTTAGTAAGCTATATTAAGCACATTATTCCTATTGAGTCCTCGTTATCTTTCATGTATATTACCACAATTAATTGCCTTCATGTTATGTTACATTTCACTTAATTTTGTATATATAATTTGATAGTTATAAGTTACAACATGACTACAAAGGATTAGTGCTTCTTTAAGATTAAAACTAGAATTGCATACAGAACGCTATTAAAGTTTTGGTATTTTATTCACTGTTGATGGCCCTGTGGGTTTTTCTTTTCTTCATCAACGGCCCACTTAAAAATTGATGATTGGGGTGTTATTATAAGGCCCATTTAAAATTCATGATGGACAAGGAACTAAACAAGGACAAAGAGAAATGGAGAATCCATCGAAGTCCTTCACTTGTTTTTTATTTTTATTTTTTGGGGATCCATTAAAGATGAAGAATCATTCTGGTGCACAACATGCTCCATGTCTCGGTCTAATACCCAATTGAACTAGGCTAACCCAATGCTACATTTAGGGGTGTTCACAAATCGGTTCGAGTCAAGTTTGTGGTCAACCTGGACTCAATCCAATCACTTCAGGTGGTAAAGAATAGAACCCACTATCAACCTCAAAGGAACCATGGATCTGAGAGATTAAGATCAACCCACCCAGGTTGATCTAGAACTTGGGAAGGCCAGAAAGACTTTTATCAGTCTGTACTGCTAGTCATCTGCCCAAGATTTGATTCCAAATGAATATTTGGTAATTATGTTATAATTGAATTATTCTGGCCTCACATTGGGTAATCATGTTAGGTCAATACTGTAGATAAATTTAGTACAAGATAACATCCAAGAGAGCAAATTGATAAGGATGAAATAACTTGGTTGATTGTGATGAGGTTTTGGCGTTGCGTACCGAGAGATGATTTATTGGCTTAGTCAAACCTAAGCTTTGATCAAAGGAGCCTCCCCATGAAGTATGGCGCAAAAGTTGAAACTCCATGCCTTGTGCACGAATTAATTTTTATATATTTATTTATTTAACTATTCAATAATAAAGAATTATAATTAGAATAAAGAAGCACAACTGCGTTACATACGGTGGTACGTGCAAAAGGAAAAACAAATGGAAAAAGAAAAGTATCTATGGAATACAAAAATTGCCGGCATGATTAAAGATAATTATTGAGAGAGAGAGAGAGAGAGAGAGAGAGAGAGAGAGAGCTTGAAAATGATTATTTTTAAAAATAAAATAAAAAAGTCTAACTCTGGATCTTGCAAATTAACTAATTATTGCAATACCTGGTGTGCTGTTTCCATCATTTTGTAGGGTCAATGCAATGGTGGATCCTGGACTACCTTCCCTTTTTTTTTTTTTTTTTTTTTTTTTAATATTTGTTAATTTAATAATTAAGAGAGAAGAGATTTGAACCTTAAGCATTATGTTTGAAAAGCAAACTTATAAAGCTCTTGGCCCGAACCAATGTTATGTAATAATATAATGATCAAGAAATTTTAATTATTAGAATGATATATAATTCAGGCTGCAGCATTAATATCCATATTTTTTTTCCCGTAGTAATTATCCATCATTTAAGTCTAAAAGCCCAAAGCTTAAACCTTCAAAAAATTAAGAAATTGCTTGTACATGTTGTTTCCTTTTCTTCTTGTTTAATTCTTGTTGTCCATCTTATATCAAAAATATATATTCTTGTTGTCCATGAGAGGGACTATTGAATCCATATGGCCTAAGAGCGAAAACGGATCCCTTTCTCAATCACATACTTTTCAACCAACATTTCAAAGAGAATATATAGGACTTAATTATTTCATTACAATTCACAGATCCTTGGTATCAGTGGTATGCCATTAAGAGATAAATTAAACTATTTGTATTCAATGGCAATGGTAACATGCCCATGAAAAATTCTTAGGTACTTCGGAACACAAAGAAATAATACTTCATTTTCTCACATTCACGGTAAACGCTACTATAAATTTAATGAGTGGACTTCATCATAAATATGAGAGGAATAAGCACCACTTTCATGCTTCAAGATTACCTAAAAATTAATTACTCCATTCCCATGCCTTTTTTCATAAATTAACCTGATTTTTTTAAGAAGAATAATTAATTTCATTTTTCATTATAGCTCCCAATAGAGAATTTGTTTTCACCTTCTTGGAGCAAGTCCACCTGAGAACCTTTAACCAAATTTGACTAAGTTTCTTATTAAAACTTAAACGAGTTGGTCAAGTTTTTAAACTCAACTCTAAAATCTGAACGACTGAACCCTATAAAAGGAGTTTATTATAGTCCTATGAAAGCACAGGAGACACAAGTATTTTAGATTGAGACACTAGCAAAAATCATGGCTAGAAATCTTCAACTTACACCTCTAGTCTTTTCCCTCTTATTCCTTATGATCTTAATCAAAACCTCTCATGCTAGAGGTATCGCTATCTACTGGGGTCAAAATGGCAATGAGGGAAACCTAACAACTACCTGTGCTACAGGAAGATATTCCTATGTAAACTTAGCCTTCCTAAACGTATTTGGCAATGGCCAAACCCCAGAAATCAACCTTGCTGGTCATTGCAACCCAGCATCCAATGGGTGCACCATTGTTAGTGAAGGTATAAGGTATTGCCAAAAGCATGGAATTAAGGTCATGCTCTCAATTGGAGGTGGAGTTGGAAACTACTCTCTAGCTTCTCCCAAGGATGCAGAAAAAGTAGCAAAATATTTATGGCACAATTTCTTGGGTGGCAAGTCATCTTCGCGGCCATTAGGAGATGCCATATTGGATGGCATAGACTTTGACATTGAGCTCGGTTCAACAAAATATTGGGAAGACCTAGCAAAGCACTTAAAGAAACATTCCAAGAAAAGAAGGAAGGTGTACTTGACAGCAGCTCCACAATGTCCATTTCCTGATAGATTTCTTGGTACTGCACTTAACACAGGTCATTTTGATTATGTTTGGGTTCAATTCTATAACAATCCTCAATGCCAATATAGTTCGGGTAACACCACTAATCTTATAAGCTCATGGAACCGATGGAGTACCTCGATAAAGGTGGGGAAATTATTTTTAGGCTTACCTGCGGCTCCTCAGGCAGCTGGAAGTGGATATGTTCCACCTTATGTGTTGACTTCTCAAATTCTTCCTGTGATTAGGAAGTCACCAAAGTACGGAGGTGTGATGCTTTGGTCAAGATATTATGATGGTTTAACTGGATATAGTTCCTCCATTATTGAATGTGTATGATGAAATATGCTTAATTTGGTTGGTTTGAGATTCATAATAAATTGGATATCTTTATCAACTTAAGATTTTGTGCGTTTGGTTATTACACTCCAAAGAGAAAAATAGATCATTAAAATGATGATTGTGTTCTTTTTCTTTTTCTTTTTTTCTTTTTCTTTTTTTGTGTTTTGGCCCAAAGTCAATGTATTTTTGCGCAATGGGAATAACGACGAAATCCATATTTTAAGGGACAACATTATTTTATTTGAAGTGGTGGTTGTAGCCTCACGTAATAAGGTTATGATATTGGCAACTTGGAAGCTTCCTTTTTACTTTCCGTTTTTTTTTTTAAATTTTGGTTGGTTTGGGGTTGAAGGTTTCTTTGGTGTAAGTAACAATTGGGGTGCAAAATGTTTAACCTTTCAAAATTGTGACATATTCACGGACGTGTGCAACCTTTTGTACTAATTCAAATCTTAATTTGTTTTCTTATTTCATAGTTGTAGATCCAAAAGAAAGGTCTTCATTTCTGCGGCTCCACTAGGTAGTGCCATAAAAAGTATTTCTTTGATTATGTTTAGGTGCAATCTACAACAAATAATTCATTATAGGAACAATAATGCTGCAAATCTTTTAAGGTCTTGAAACCAATGGACACTAATTTCAGTACGTCGAAGATAAGTAGAAATTTTTGGGGATTCCTGCAGGCTGCTGCTCTTGATGGTACTGGCATGGCTATATACGGCCAGATCATGAACTAGAGGTTTAGGTTCTGCTAAGTGCTAACTATGGAGGGATCGATCATGCTATGAAATACACGGTTTGACAAAGCGTGTGTAGTTCAACTATTAAGGACAATATCGGTATCGCCATATTAGCACAATATGATCTATATAGTAAGACATTCAATTTTGATATTCCTATATTATAAGACATTTACTTAAAAATATATATAATTTATAAATATCTAAAATCAGAGCGTGGTGTTTATTGTTGCTAACTTGTTATGCACCCAGTGGCAGCTCCAAGAAATTTTTTGAGAGTGGTAATTAAGAAACTTAAATTATACAAAATCAAATAAAAAAGAAAACTTCATATATTGGCGACAAAAAAAAAAATACGCACAAACAAACACATAAAATCTTACAATTTCCTTCTACAAATTTTCTTATTTTGAAGTCGTTACATGATAGTCTCATTATTAATGTCGTAAGCTACATCTCTTTCAAAATTTTAATCAAATAAAATTTTTCTTGAACTTTTTCATTTTGTTTGTAAGGACGTAATATATTGTTAAGGAAGCCAAAGTATAAGGACAAACTTAGTTGTAGCCTAATGCTACAACTATCATTAAACAAATTAACATTGTAACATATTTTGAAAATTTAATTGTTGAATTGCATGTTTTTTATGTTCTTAAAACACATGTCAAATTTTATGCTAATCGGATATTATTTACTATTCGATCCATAAACTTATTTTTTATGTATAATTTTTTACTACAAAAACTCAAAATTTAAACATTTGATTGATGACATAGTTATTAATCTTTAATCTTCTTAAAATTTTGCAATTATGGAGGATATAAGAAGAAAATGTAATTAAATGGTTGATTTGTCAAAATTCACATCTAATAAAAAAATATTAAATAAAGTTGTAGCAAATTTTGTCCAAATTTTAATTATGTTGGGCCTAAAAAAAATTAGGGTGGTCACAAAATTTTTAAGGATAAAAAAATTATAAATTTTTAAAATTTATACATAATAATTTTTTTTTTTCGAGGTCAGGGTGGTCTAGTGACCATCCTGGACTCTATGTGGAGCCGCCCATGTACACTTCTATTAAGCAACATCATTTTAGCATTTCAGTCCACCTTGGTCCTTTTCGGTCTACTTTGGTCTATTTGGCTCATTTGCTCTATTTTAGTCTAGTTCAGTCCATTTTGTCTATTTCGATCAATTCCACTTCATTGATGTTTTGGGAGGAAAGGTCTGTGTAGAAAAATGAGCCATTTCATTGATGTTTATAGGGTAAGTCCAAGAGAATAATGTTTATGTTATAGGGATTTATTCATTTGGATATCTGATATTAAAATTGTTGTTTTCTCGGGGGATTAAAATTAAACATTGCCAAAGCCTATGTAACAGAGGATGATTGCTTTTCCTCTAAAACAGGTGTGGCACATGTGTTGAAGTGATAGACAACCTGTTAAGAAGTTGAACGAAATTCATGACCTTTTGGAATCAACTGGGCATCTCTAAAAAATATTTTGACTCTTGAATGACTTGAATGATATGAGTGTCCAAATAATATTTTTAAAATGATATATACAAGAGCATTTAAAACACAGAAGGGCCTAATTTTCAATGGAAATACTCGGGTGGTGCGCTTGTTGATCTAGAGAGTAATATAAACCCAAACTCTCAAGTTCAATTAATCACACTATCAGTTCATGAGCTTTCTGAGATGTCTCGTGGTAGGGAATGGATCATCCTAACTAAAGACTGGGACTTTACTAAAGACTTTGTCAACTTAATGAGCAACATCTAAAAATTGTACATAAATTTTGAAAGTGCTGCATAAAATAATTTGATGGTCAATATTCAATAATTCTTATAAAAAAAATAGACATTTCATAATTTATTTACTCTATGTTTGAATGGAAGGAGATGAAGGGGGAGGAGAGGGAAGGTGGGGTAGATGGCACTTCTAATATGCTCAACATAAATATTTGGTACAATATTTTTTTTTGTAAAGATCTTCTTTTTGGAGAAAATATAATAATATAAAAGATAAATTACAAATTGCACCCCTAAAGTTTGGAGGTGTTTGGATTATATATCCTGAAGTTTCAAACTTTGGATTTTACCCCTTGAAATTTGAGGTGTTTGGATTTTACACCCTGAAGTTTCAAACTTTGTATTTAACCCCTAAAGTTAGGGAATGTTTGGATTTCACACTCCCAAATTTTGAAACAGTTTAGTGTAAAATCCATACACTGCCAAATTTTAGGGAGTAAAATCTAATCACCCCTAAAATATAAGGGGTAAAATCCAAATTCTAAAATGTCAGAGTGTAAAATCCAGACACTCCCAAACGTCAGGGTGTAAAATTCAAATTCAAAAACTTCAAGCTATAAAATCCAATCACCTCCAAACTTTAGGGGTGTAATTTGCAATTTACCCTAATATAAATGATAATGAGTTAATATGGCTGTACCAACGGATATATACGTATCCGTAAAAAAGAAGAGGGACATGAACTGATGAAAACTTTACAGATAGTTACTTTCATTGCCACAACTCACAAGTAAATCTCCTTATAAGTCTTTTTAACCTACGGTACGCACTCTCTCCTACCATATTTGAACATTTTGGTATATATAATACAATACAGTTGCTGTCTTTTAGAGCAACTTCTCTTCTCAGCAGTTGTTCCATATTTTCTTTCTTTCTCTTCTCTTCAGCAGCCACAATAATTGTCTCCCTTTCTCTTTCTCAGTTTACTGTAACTGTAGATTTGTAATAATTACTATAATGTAATGAAGGATTTAGCTTCAGTAATATTATAGAAATGATAGGATGTGACGCATGACTAACACTCATTTCACAGCTAAGGCAACAAAGCTATGGTTTGCATGTAGTCCTTCTAAGGTATCAATTGCTTTGCAATTCACAGTAAAATTAAAATAACAAACAAACAAGGAAAAAACTAACAACTAATCATAAGGCAATACACAAGCTCTCTCTCTACCTTCTTTTGAAAATCAAAGTTGCTAGTGTCTAAACAATTTATAATATGGATTTTGCACCCAAAAAAAAAAGAACCAAGAGATTTTGCAGTAGGATTACATATGATGTCAAAACTTGGCTTCCAAGAGATCACTTGCCAGTGCCACATTGATACGAATATCAATTGACACGCTTTGAGACCCATCAAATAATATTGGAA
Source organism: Quercus ilex subsp. ballota (assembly GCA_032727855.1). NCBI lineage: Eukaryota > Viridiplantae > Streptophyta > Magnoliopsida > Fagales > Fagaceae > Quercus > Quercus ilex. Next base: position 10,058,145 of record CM064916.1, read on the forward strand.
TAATTGCCCAAGAAAACTAAAATTTAGATTTTGACAGAACCCTAAGCCAACGTTTATAAGTGAAATGCGAACCAAAAGTATAAATAACAGACCTTGATCCAATGATTATAATTGAATCACGAACCTAAAGTATAAAGTTTAAACGTCACAAGGAAGAATCCTTGATAAGTTCACAGTTCTTGAAGAACCAAAAAAAGAGCAAAATCTCACATTTTCTGATTTTTATTTAATAATCCTCTATTACAATGAGTGCATGCTACTTATAAGACATGACTAAAAATATAAAATATAAAAAACGTACTAAATAATTAAACCCTATATAAAAGTTGATTTAGTCTGAAATTAGCAAATCCAAAATACGAAAATAGCTAAAAAACGTTCTAAATAATAAAAGCCTAAAATTAAGGTAGATCTGATCTAAAATTAGAATCTCTAGAATAGGAAAAATGTCTATTAACTGATATAGAGCTAGAAAGCCAATCAGCCATTAATCCATGCCATAAATCACACCCAATTAAGTCAGATCAGCCCTCAATAACTTAGATTAAATTTATTACGCCTTCATCTTCCTTTGGGCCAAGCTTAGAATGTCCTGCGTTAGAATCAGCCCAAATCTCTTGAATCAGCTCATTAAGTACTTCTTTGATCTTCTTGGATCTTGCTCTAGTAATAGACCCAACTGGAACATGCAATGGATCCTTGAATGCTTATTGATTCTCATCACACATAAAAGATCTTATCCATAAAAATATTTAAAATTATAATTTTTTATATTTTAACATTTAGTAAACTACAAAAAATTGAATTAAATGGTAAACACACATCAAATTAACATGAAATGTACTTCAAATACCAAAACATTAGGGGCATAATATATTATTTAGTAAAATGTTTTGAAATTTTGAAGCAAAACATGTCGTTGTCAAATTTTAAAAATGAGGTACGTATATCCTGATTCCTGAATCCTATAAAAGGAAGCAACCCCCCATAGCATGGCAGCAACAAAAACCAAAGACATTGCCATATTGATAACTAGCAAAATTAAATGGCTAAAATTCCTCTGACTACAGCTCTACTCCTTCCTCTCCTCATCCTAGTCTTCATCAGAACCTCTCAAGCTGGTGGCATTGCCGTTTACTGGGGTCAGAGTGGCTATGAAGGAACTCTAACTGAAACCTGTGCCACTGGAAAATATTCCCATGTAATCATATCTTTTCTGAACCATTTTGGCAATGGTCGAACTCCAGAAATCAGCCTCTTGCAGGTCATTGTAACCCAGCTTCCAATGGGTGCACCATGGTTAGCCCTTGCATAAGATATTGCCAAAGCCGAGGAATTAAGGTGATACTCTCAATTGGAGGTGGCATTGGAAGCTACTCTCTAGCTTCTTCAATGGATGCCAAAAATGTAGCTGATTATGTATGGAACAATTTCTTCGATGGACAGTCACCTTCACGTCCACTAGGTGATGCAATATTAGATGGCATAGATTTTGACATAGAGCTTGGCTCAACACTTCATTGGGATGATCTTGCTAGGTACCTAAAGGCATATAGTCAGTCAGGAAGAGTTGTGCACTTTAGTGCAGCCCCTCAATGTCCATTTCCTGATAGTTTTTATGGACTTATGTAATGAGTAATGACTTGTTATAAATCTTTTTACTGTTTGATGTTATATTGTGGTTTAAGACTTAAAAGTTAAGACTAAATGTTTTGTATTATTTAATATTTAGTTATTGATTTGTAAACTTCTTATTGTGTGATGTTAAATTGATGTTATATTGATGTTTAAGACTTAAGAGTTAAAGATTAAATGATTTGTATTATTTGATATTTAGTTATTCATTTATTTGAATTAACAATTTTATGTTGTACTAGAATATATATAAATTAATTTTTGGGAACCTGGAAACACCCTAAAACAGTACACCGAAATCGGCCTGTACTAAAATATTTCATTCTACTTGACAAACAAAAACGGGGTCTAATACGGTATTCATAACATTTACTTGTATGACACTATAGATGTGGATGTGGTCGGATAGCCATGAAGGGGGGGGAAAAAAATAATAATTGGGATTTAAGCTAGTACAGATTAATTATTTGGCATGATTCTATACATAAATTTGAATGTCGAGCTTGACTTTCTTGGCTTGGACTATTTTTTCGGTCACGGTGTTGTGATTTCATGTATGCCTTTTATTTTTTCTGGAAAACAAGCACAAAGAGTCAAAGATGTGGATGTGGTTGGATATTTCCTTCAGTTTGATACGTGCCCGTATGAAAACTTGAAACATTGTTATAATCATAGTGGATATTGGATGCCTTATAGTATGCACATGGAAATGGAGAATATACTCTATTTGCCATATAGTATGTACATGGAAATAGAGAATATATTGTTTTTTTTTCCTAGAAAATAAGTTAGAGATAATATTCTTTATTTGAACCGGAACAAAATGAAAATTCAAGAAAATATATATTAAATATTAGTTTATTAAAAACAATCTGGTTTTTATGCCATTGCATGATTGATTGACATTAGTGATCGAATTTTATATCATCTGGTTTCTATAGTGATCGTATTGTGATTAATATTTTGGATGACCAACATATTGTGTTATGTACTGTGTTGGTATTTAACAAGATAAAACGGCAAGCTCTATAGATTTCTGAACATATATCAGGAAATTTAAAAAGCAGTATTCTACCAAAAACAAAACAGAACAATGCACGAAAGAGAAGCAAGTGGAACCATGAAATACACATAAATAATAATGCAAGCAAAATTCACGTCCATCCATCAGAGGGAAACCCCAGAACAGATTCGAGTGCCCTGACAGTTCAAAATAATCACAGGCATCTACGCTTTCCGGACCTGGATATTGTGGGTAGATTGGAACCGCCAGATGGGTTGTCTTCCACTCTGGAGAAGTGCTACCTCTTCTCCTTCCTTCACCATCCCTTGCTTCTGTACATGAAAACCAAAAAAGTATATTACAATGATGAAGATGTGATCATATGAAACCTATTTAATTTGAATTTTCGGATCCAGAAAATCTAGCTGTCAGTGAAATCTAGCACTCTATGGCAAGAACACTTGTTGAATTATGGATAGCATCTATTCATCACCTTATGGGCTTACACAATTCAACAAGCTCTGATTTCCAAGAAAACTATAAAGATTGCGTAAGGATAGTCCACTTAAGGTTGGGAGTGCCAAACCTCCAGTTGTCTTTTATAGAGATATACCCTCTAAATTGAAATGTCATTCATCGGTCCAAATGGACAGCATGGTCAGTCATAAAGTATACCATGTAAGATACATGGAAACGCAAAAGCACAAATGTCGCAGGGCAAGAGATATTGGGCCCATGTTGAAGGTTGTTGGGGTAAGGCTTCCATCCAATGCTCCTATGCACAAGACGAGATACAGGACCAACACATGGCCATTTAGGACACATGTTGCGTCCAGTGCACAGGAGCATTTGATGCAAGCCAAACCCAAAGGTTATTATATGGATTGTTCCCAGGTTGAAGTTCTGACCCTGAAAGCCAGATGCCCCACAACCCATCTATGTTTGGGTTTCAAAGAGAAACACATTGAAGTTTGAACTTATAATTCTATTGTATTATTTAATCCTGATCTTTGTTAGCTAAATTTGAGCAGACCAGTACATCTTCATTACTGCCCAAGTCAAATGATGCAAGTGAATTCACTTGTGAAAACCTTTACCCTTAATAAAGCTAAGGCATTTGAAAATGTCTCTTCAGCATCTTCTGAGAATTGCATGTAGATAGGACAGACTCCTTGATACACTGCCAGCCTCTGTTGAATAGTCTTCCTGCATGGCCATCAAAGTTATGTGATCAGCCACATTATTAGATTTACATTCCTTGGCTTTTCTCCGAACTCTCAATTAACTCATCAAGCAGACAATAGACCTCATTCATGAACTTCCAACTCAACGATATTTAAACAAAATGTAAATTAATAGAAATACACTCTCAAAAGTAGCTGATCTCAGGAAAATAATTTGGTTTTCCAAGCTCCAGGTTAATTTTGGATTTCAGTAATTAATCCAGACACTAACAAACTTAGCAGTTCTATATTTTCAGCCATACAGTCAACTAAGACAAGATAGAACATTTATTGTGCCATATTTTGCATCACAATGACCAGCTAAGAGTCAGTCAAGAGTAGACTTATGCCTAAAGAAAAATCTAATAGAGACAGAAAATATGCCTGCAGCATGATGAGGTCCAATATGCAATACTGTATCATAACCTCCCATGTAAACAGTATCCTCATTGCATAACAGTTTTGGGACTTAAGGATAGAAGAAACTCACTCATTTGTAAAAGCAAAAATAGTGCCAGAAGGCCGATAGTGGCTCAGTAGAGTAGCCATGAAACCAGTTCTGGTGAAGACAACAATTGAGGTTCCAAGAGTGTTAGACATCATGGTTGCATGGTAAGCAAACATTTCGCTCATATGATTCTACACAGAACAAAAAAACTTCCAGTCAGTATTCAGTGTTAAAAATCAAATAGGTTTTTTTTCGGAGGGGGGGAGGCGGTGCAGATAGAGACTCCATGAAACATCAAAATATATGAAATTTGCATCAAATAACCTTGAAGGCTTGACCAAGATTAGCTGGCATTTCACCGCCTGATATTGTAGCCTCAGTCCGTAATGCAACTGTGTGCATGACTTTCACAGCTTTCAAAGGGAACCTGCATGGCAGTGAAATCATGTCATTTGAGTGCATTAAGCTGTAAAAGTTTACACATAAATAATCCATATTATTTAAGCCCATAGTGGCTTGTAAACAATATGGATGTCACTTGCTCTCAACCTGAGTAATGCCACTGAAACACAAATCTGCAGTAACCAAAATTTGACAGCAAGGAACCAAACCATTCAATCTTAGGTATTTTTCCAGGGACATCAAATCTCTCTGTACCCACCAAGGATTGATCAGAAGTAAATAAATACTTCTCATTGTGCATGATGCTTACACCCAAAAAAAAAAAAAAAATCTCCAATCACATCCAAAGTAACAGACTAGTGTCTAATTGTATAAAGCTAGTGTAATTGGGTACCACTTTCTCTGTTTTTAATTAAATTAATTACTTATCCCAAAAAAAAAAAAAAAAAAAAAAAAATCCGAAGTAACAGACTACAAAGTCAAAGAGAAGTAGCTTACTTTCCATGAGCAGTTTCACCAGAAAGCATGACTGCATCAGCACCCTCTCGGACAGCAATGGCAATGTCTGATACCTCTGCTCTAGTTGGTGTTGGGTGTACAATCATGCTTTCCAGCATATTTGTTGCCACAATAACAGCCTTCCCCATGCTACGGCAGATCCTGATTATCTCTTCCTGCAATTCGTATTGAAATGTTCTGAATGTCAAAGAGTAACTCAACTTGACCTCTTAAAAGTTCCTATAAAAGGCCACCAAAACAGGCAATGACATCCCTTTTGTTGCTATTCTATTAAAACTTAAAAAGTAAAATACCTGCAGAAGTGGAACCTCCTCAATAGGGAGCTCTGCACCAAGGTCTCCCCTTGCAACCATTGCCTGGAATAGGAAGAGCATGTGTTACTTCAAGCAGGTGCCAGGTAGTACACAAGAAAGGCAAGAATCCAGATTTTTTTTTTTTTTTATTGATAAGTAAGATGCCAGATTTAGATCAATATTAAAGAAAACTGGTAAAATTCTAGGTCTAAATGATAACTGTCCATCAAATGGAGCAGCAACTCGAAGATAAAATGCAAGGATTAGGGACATCACCCCATCAGATGCAGTGATAATGGAATGCAAATTTGGGATAGAGTCTGCACTTTCAATTTTGACAATGACATGTATATCTGCACCACAGCCTGCCATAGAAAATGGAAAAATTATATTATAATTGGTACTCCGGGGAAGACTAACAAGCATGTTCAAATTTCTTTTTTAAATTAAGGTATTTTGTCTCTATGTTTACTTTGCAGATAATTCTTCAATTCATGAACTACTTGTGCGTCTTTAACAAAGGAGACGGCATAAAAATCAACTTTGTTGTCCACTCCGAATTTGATATCATCCCAATCCTTCTCTGCAACAAACCAATATAAACATTTATGTCCATTTGGAAAATGAAAAAATTTCAGTAACTGCTCACCTAGAGAGAGAAAGAGAGAGAGGAAAAGGCAAATCAGTAGGATAGTATAGAGGGCATAAAGATCCAAGGTCTAACCAGTGATGGAAGGTAGTGTTGCACTCTTTCCTCGAACGTTTAAGTGACGCCTAGACTTGAGCTCTCCTCCATCAACGACTACACATTTCACTGAATCTTCTGTCTTGGATTTCACCATCAATGACATCATACCACCTATAGCATAGATCAAGAGTCAGCCGTGCAGTGCGTATGTCATAAAAGGAAATGTTACATCATTCCTAATTCTAATCTGATATACAGAGAACAGAGCTTGCCTCTATAATCGCACTTGCAATCCAAAGACAATCATCTCTCAACAGAATCTACAGTTAGCTTAAAATCTGTGGTTCTTAAAGGCTGTTCTTAAAGGCTCTGAAGAGTCTGAACTGGTGGAAACAGGAACTAATTTGAACTTGTCATGATAATTCATCTCAAGTGCTTCAAGAGAATTCCATGGGCAGAAACCCTTACACAATACTAAAGCTGATAACCCCTTATAAAAGTTTTACAGGTTCTAAAATCTTAAACAAAGTGTGAAATCTCAGCATACGACATAAGCCTCTTTGCACCCAATTCAAATGCTCTCGGTCACAAATTCTTAAAAATCTTTAAAAGCAAAGCCCACTGGACTGATATCAACAAATTACATGTTTATCAACAGTGTGAGAGACATGGTACATGGTGGCTTATATTCCATTCAGTAGTTAATGATATTTTTCTGTCACACAACAATATAATAAACATTTCTAAAAGCATATTGACTTCATATTTGGGAATATAACATAGCTTTCACAGTGATATTCACAGGCATGCACACATACAATAGCCTGATCTCGGTACTCAGAAAATTTGGTAAGTGACAGAACATGCGGATACCACTCAAATGTGTGTAAAGACGCATGTGTATTTGTGTGTGTACAGCATATTTTGGTCTGTAGTTATTGATACAAAGTTTAAATAAACCTTCTCAGAAAAAAATTAGTAAAAATCTATTTATGTATCAAATAAAAGGGTTGTGAATCTGGCAAGACTTACAGACAAGGATTTTTTCAACCTCATCCTGTAGTGAAAAAAAAATTCAATAAATATCCTTTAGTAAATATTAAAATATATGACATCCTAGTATTTGAAAAAAAAATGATAGAACTTTGAGCATGAATGGTATTCTCTCCTCTAAGTGATACTTTAATCAATGACCATGGTCTAGATGATAGAAACGTCCTTGTTTAATAGAAAGGACAAGTATAGCATACCATCAACAAGAAGCATGTCATTCTCTTCTACATCGTTAACAAAATCATCATAGTTCACGCTAACACAATCCGCTGAGCCAACCCCTCTCCGAATCGTAAAAGTGAATTCTTGCCCACTTGTCAACATGATTGGTTGGGGCAGGTCCCCACTCCTAACTTCAGGACCCTGATGAAAACCAATAATACATAAACAAAGACATTAAACCAACCCAAATATAATATTAATAATCAATATAAAGTTACACATGGAAATATGTAACTATTATATGAAATAGCATGTTAAAATTTTGTTCTTTATAATACCCTTGTGACAAGAATGTCAATAAGTCTTTTGACACACAAAATTTTACATTTTAACAAATCCTGAGATACCAAAATTGCACTTTGTGAATGGTGTACAATAAAAGTCGTGTCAGCAATGTACCCATCTGAAAGTAATGTTCCACCAATCCCAACTAGCCACCTCAACCAGTCGGGAAATTTAAAAAAAAAAAAAAAAAGCAATCTTTTTTGTGTCCCCAGCATTGCTCTATGAAAACAGCCTCTCCATTACACTTTACCCAACAAAACGATTCGGTTAATATGCAATTATCAGTTTTTTATCCAAGTAATGCAAAACCCGCTTATGCAGAATGGTGTACTAACTTAACATAAAAGCGAAAAATACTGAATGGTGTATAATAAAAGTCGTGTCAGCGATACCCATGTGAAAGAAATGTTGCACCAATCACAACTAGTCACCTCAACATTCAGTTAATATGCAATTGTCAGTTTTTATCCAAGAAATGCCAAAACCCACTTGTGCAAAATGGCGTACTGACTAAACATAAAACCCGAAAACACGAAACGAATACACAACGATTAAAAAGTTGCTTGCCTTGGTGTCAAGCATGATAGCAATGACATTGTCTTTGCTTTGCGCGTTGTACTCCTTAACCAAGTCTATGACTCTCTGATGAGACGCGTGGTCCCCGTGCGACATGTTCATCCTCGCAACATTCATTCCAGCCTCAGCGAGCTTCCATATCATCTCCCTCGTGTTCGTCGAAGGCCCGATCGTGCAAACGATCTTCGTCTTCCGCCTCACTATCGGCTTCGACCACATCGACCCCACCGGATTGTCTAGCAGTTCCTGAACATCTACGCGCTCAAATTGCTCCACTCTCTAATCAAACAAAATCGCAAAGAAAGATTCAAAATTTCGCAACTTCCAATAATTCAATAACACGGTGAGTAGTAGTAGTAGTAGTAGCAGCACAGACCTTTGGTACATCTTCGGGTGAGACGGGAATGAGCTCGGGCTCGGCACGTGCGGATCTCATTGCCACAATGCGAGAGCCGGTGGTGGTGGTGGTGGTGTTCTCACCTGGGAAGAAGACTCTGGAGGCGAGAGTTGAAGGATTGAGCTGTGGGGATCGAGAGGTAGGGCAGAGTAAGGAGGTTTGAATGGATCGGGTGGCGACGACTTGAGCCATTGTTGCAGAGAGAGAGAGAGAGAGAGAGAAGAAAGCAATTGGAGATTTTCAGAGAGAGAGAGTTTTGAAGAGAATGGGAGTGATGAGTATTTTGGAGGTTGGAGATATCGATGGTTGTTGATTTTTGGCGGAGGAATTGAGGAGAGACAGACAGAGAGAGAGCTTTGGTTGTATCGAAGAGATAGAGAAATGAATAGCGATTTTCTGTAAAGTTTTAATTTCAATTCAACCGCATTTGGATTTTGTGGGTTTAAGCAGGGCAAGAAAATGGGAGCGTGCGTGTGAATTTGGGGTTTAGAGGTTTTAACTTTGACCTCTGGAACTGGAAGGAATAAATGCGACGTCGTTTAAGTATTTTTGGGATTTAGGTTGTGATCAATTTGCCTATTTTGAAGTGGATGTTCATGTAGTTCCGAATTCAATTTTCTATTATTGAATTCGATGGATTATAAAAGAATCAAATCCAAATGAATATGTTTTTTTTCCCCTCGTTAATGTGTGGGAATTTAAAGAATTAAAATTTTTTTTTTCTCTTGGGAGTTTAAAAAAATTAATTATAATTGTGTATTTGTGTGTGTATATATATAGTTTTAGTTTTATTGTTATAATGTTTGTCATTTATTTATTGAATTGAATTGAATTGTTGAATCTAAAATTTGACTAAACCTCACTTTTAGTCCTTTAACAGTGGAATAATTTTCTATCGTTCAAGTATTAAAAAAAAAAAAAATTAAAAAAAAGGGACAATGGGGTAATTTTAATTTAGTTTATATATATTTAATCTAGCCAATTTTTTTCTTTACTATTAATTATGTCAATTTCATCTATAATTGTATTAACCAAGTCAATTTCAATGAATAGAATTAAATTGATTTCAAAAAATTCAGCAGTAATTGGCTTGATTTTGAAGTTGAGAGATGAAATTGATTCAAAAGTCAAGCCCACCCTAAACCCTAAGCACTTTTGTGCATGAGAAGATGTCAATTGAGGTTTTTTTTTTAAAAAAAAAATAGTTTAATAGTTATAACAGGAAAGGGGTGCCCTCAATATATGTTATATACATACTGGGAAGTACCAACCACTTAAGCTACAAGACTTTTTACAAATTGACCACACACACACATATATAATTTGGTAATTACAATGGAGATAAGAGATTTTAATCTCGGTAGTCTCCATTAGAAACACTAGGAGATGCCAAGTAATTGAGCTACAAGGCTCTTGGTATATAATAGAATTTCAATTTATGACGCTCGCTCATAATAATTGTTTTTTACCATTAAACCAAGGCACCAATTGGTTTAGGTCTACTAGTATGTAAAAAGGATTATTAACATCATAGTTTGACTCTAAAATTTTGCAATAAAAAAAATGAACCTCATATAATTTTTTTAAAATAAAAAAACTGAATCTAAACAATCGGTTTGGGTCTTCTACAATGTAGATATGATAAAGGTTATAGTAGACGCAACTACATAGAGGATTGTTCCACTCGTGATTCCTCCAATTTCCTTTTTTTTTCTTTTGCTAGATAATCCCATTACTTGATACTCACATAAAGATTATGACATTGGGGATTAAAAATAGCAATTTGTCATAGAATTTAACTTTGACTGTGTTAGCTTTGTTGGGTCACCAACTGCGCAATTCTCTACCAAATAATAAATTTGAACCTTGATGAGATGAAAGGGAGAATATATAAGAGTGAGATTTTGGATTTATCATGGAATCGTATTATGGGATCATTGTCTAATTTTGTGATATTTTCATCCTTAAAGAAATATATATATAAAAAATATAAAAGATAAACCATAGCATTTATTGTTGCTGCCCTCTTCTGAGTCACATTAATTTAACATAGCTATTCAGTCCATTATGGTCCAGTTTGGTTTGCTCAGTCCAATCGGTATATTTTGGTTCATTTGATCCACTTCGGTCCATCTTGGTCCAATTCAGTCCTCTCAATCCATTTCGATCCATTTAGTATACTTCGGTCCAATTCAGCCAATTTGGTCTATTTCGGTTTACTTCGGTCAATTTCAGTCTATTTCGGTCCATTTTGTCCACTTAGGTCTAGTTCGGTCCATTTAGTCTATTTCGGTCTACTTCAGTCAATTAGGACCATTTCGGTCCAATTTGGTCCATTTAGTCTACTTCGTTCCATTCAATCCACTTTGGTCTACTTTGGTGATGCTTTAAAATGAGAGATTTGTGTAAAAAGAGGAGATGATTCATTGAGAATTATTCTTTTCAATGTAATGTTGGTAATTTTTTTTATAAAATTACATTTTTTAATGTAATTACAGTTTTGTATTTTTTTTTCTAATATAAGTAATTGATTTATTTATATATTTCTCTTTAGGTTTTTCAAGATGTATAGATGATAAATTGTTTGTAAGGAGTACTAAAACAGATTACAATCATACATTACATTATTTATATACAAAATATCTCGCCTTATATAATAATTGAATGTAAATGTATTATGTTTCTTTAAAAAAATTACAAAATTTAAAACACTTTCAAATAACAAATATAGATAACTTTTCTTTTTTAAAAGAACAAATATAGATAACTTAATGTAGAAAATAATTAAATCATTTTAAGAATGGTTTGAATCTAGAACTTATAAGTTTCATCTATTATTTTAATTTTTCACTTAACCAAAAAAAAAAAAAAAAATTGTCAATTTTTTTCACCTAACTAACTTACTATATTAAATCTAAGACCAGCTAATTGAGTTCAAACACATGATTGGCATGCTATTTACTAGGCCAAAATGGCACAATAGCACTGTTTACCAAAATATATATCAATCTACTACTGTTTCGAAAATATGTAAAGATCTACCACTTTTTGGGTAGTCAAAGTTCCATGAACTCGAGTTCCATGGAAAAATTTTCTAGCAAATTTGAAGTCTGTTTTTTCAAAGAACTCGAGTTCGTGGAACTTGAGTACCATGAAAAACTTGAGTACCCAAAAAGTGGTAGATCCCTACATATTTTTGAAATAGTGGTAGATTGATATATAGTTCGGTAAACAGTGGTATTTGGCCACTTTGGCCCTATTTGCCAACTAAACTTATACGGTACAAAAGCTCCAAGTCATATACAGTAAGAGCAAACAATAGGCTACTGTCATTTACGTTCAGTCTTCTTCATAGGTTGCTTCTTCTTATTTTCTCTTTTCTTTTTTTCTTTTTTTGGTAAACTTCAATATATTACTCAAAAAGGAACTAACAGGCCAAGGCATCTTCCTCACAAATAGCAGCCAAACTGGCTGGAAGATTGCCTGGTACAAAACTTAGAGAACCTAAACAATCTAGTGTGTACTTTGCTGTCACATGGGCAGTAGCATTTCAACTTCTATTAATCCAAAGAAAAGGGATAATTACATATTATCCACCTGTGGTTTAGCCCAAATTTAACTTACCCACCCGTGTTTTCATTTTTGACATTTTACCCACCCGTGGTTCATTCCGTTTATGCTCCGTAACCCACCTCTAATTTTTACGTTACTCTAACAAGTTTCATCAAAAAATCAAATAAGAAATCATATCAAACACTCCTCTCCCACGCACCCTCTCACGCTTGCTCACCCACCTGAGATCTTTGATGCAACAATGGCACCCACTTGATTTATTAGTCCGAGAATCATCTGGGTTTTCATCGTGCAAGGAAATTGAGGAAGAAGGAGACCTACAGATTCTGGGTTTTGAGCATTACCAACCTGTTCATGTTCGGGAAAACTTTTGGTCTTAATCCGTTTGTGTTTCTCTCTATTGGGTGGGCTTCAGCTCAACGTGGGTCGTGGTGCTGTAGGTGTACCTGGGTTCGTGGGGTCGTGGGTAGCAGCTCGTCGTGGGTCTTGGGATTGATGGATAGAAAAGCGATGGAGATAGGAGCATAGTGTTGGACAAAGACGGAAGCAAGATTGACTACGATAAGCTCATCGATAAGTTTGGCTATCAAAGGCTTGACCCTTCCCTGATCAATCGCGTCGAGCTTCTCACCTCCCCCAGTGCCCACATCTTCCTCCACCACGGCATCTTCTTTGCCCACTTGTACCTCTACCTCCCAATGCTTACTCACTCTAATAATATATGCATTGAGGGTAAATTGGAATTTGATGGTTAGATTTTTTCCACTATTTACAAAGATTTCAATGATATATTGGATGGATGGACGAAAGAGAGAGAGGGGGAAGACAGAGAGAGGATGAGATCTTTGGAGTGGTTGATTTGAGTTTAATTTTTTTGGGTTTGAGAAGTCCCTGAAGTATATGTCTGGATTTGAAATTGCGGTTTCAAATATATGTCTAGGTTTGAATTCATTTGTTCTTAAATTCCATTAAAATTCTCTAAGTTTTTTTTTTTTTTTTTCCTTCCAACAGAGAAGTTGAAACTGTGATTTTTCTCTCTCTACATGTTAATTTTCAATGTGTTGCTAGCAATTTGTGACTCTTTTTTGTGGGCTTAATTTTGAAACCAATCTGGTATAAAACGTGAGATCAAATGTTGTGCTATATTTTTCTTCTTCTTTGTTTATTTGATTTAGGGATTGGATTTCTTTTGGTTGTTGGGGTTTGAAAAATGGGATTTGTGGCATGGTTACTGATGGATCTGTGGGTTTGGATGTGTGTGGGTGTGTTGATGTTTGTATTTTGACTTGGGTTTTGGGGTTGTATTTTGATAGATCTGTGGTTTGTACTTTGATGGTATTGCTTGATTTGATTTGTATTAGTTTTCTGGGTGTATGTTCTTCATGTTTGTATATGTTCTTCATGTTTGTGTATGTTATTCATGTTTGTGAATTGTGAGAAACTAATACCATATTTTAATCTTGTATTTTCTTTTTTTTTTCTTGTTTTGGAAGGAAAGAGACATAAAATGGGTGTAAAAAGACTTATTTACCCCTCTTTTTTAAGAGAGGTGTGTAACAGATACTAAACGGAAGTAATCTCAGGTGGGTAAAGTGTAAAAAATGAAATCACGGATGGGTAAGTTAAATTCGGGCTAAACTACAGGTAGGTAATCTGTAATTATCCCCAAAGAAAAAGACGAGGAAAAGGACTTAGCCAATAGACTGATGTTGAAAACCTTAGTAGAGATAGCCCACACGGGGTTGCCTGAACCATCCAAGATGGCATCGATGCTGATTTTTGAGTTGCTTTTCATAGTAATATGCCTCCAATTTTCTCCATAAGCTAGGTGCAGTGCCCAGAGGATTGCTTCAGTTTCAGCAAGAAGGGGGGAACATGTGAATTCTTCTTATCTTCTTCTTTCAATCTCTGATTAAATCGTTGCTCTTTAACCTGTGAATTCTTAATACTCTGATAAAGAGCACATGAGAGGCTAGTGAAAAATGCATATATTTGCTTTTAGCTCAAATCAAATAAGCTATAACCCTTTACACAGAAGCGCTAACCCTTTACGTTTGTGAGTATATAAACTATCTGCTAATCTGTGTGTGTGTGTCAATTTGGGGTTTAAAGGTTTAACTTTAACCTCTGAAGGAATAAATGCGACGTCGTTTAAGTATTTGGGATTTAGGTTGTGAATGTGATTGCCTATTTTGAAGTGGATGTCGTGTAGTTCCAAATTCAATTTCAATTATTAAATTTGATTGAGTATTAAAAAAAAAAAAATCAAATCCAAATAAATATGTTTTTTTTTTCTCTCTCTAATGTGAAGGAGTTTAAAGAGTGATTTTTTTTTTTTGGGAGTTAAAAAGAAAAATTATTATGATTGTGTGTGCATATATACTATTTTGGTTCCTAAATATTATCAAAAGTTTATTTTCCATTTCTAAACTTTGAAAAGGTTTTTTTTTCATCCTTAAACTTTATAAGCATTTTTTATTTCAATAGTTTAAAGACAAAAATAGGAATGAAAAAAAAAAAAAGAAGAAGCTTTTTTTAATAGTTTAGGGATGAAAGAATAACTTTTTTAAAGTTTAAGGACAAAAGTAAAACATTTTCAATAGTTTAGGGATGAAAAAACAAACTTTTATATAGTTTAGGGACAAAAAAAAAATTTACTAAAGTTTAAGGACAAAAACAAACTCTTTGTAAAATTTAAGGACCAAAATAATATTTTACCGTTATTATAATTGTGAGGGGTAAAAGCCCAACCTTATGTATTGGGCCTAGGGCCCTATTTGAAGACTACTGTGTGTCCGAAGAGAAGAAAGCGGTTGAGAAAGAGTCCATGTAGAAGAGAGATACCTGGAAATGGAGGAGGAGTACAATCCGAAGAGATCACCAATGGTCCGAAGAGGGAATTCTCCTCGAATACAAATAGTCTTGATCCAGCAAATATCTGGAAGGTCCGAGTAATCTTCCTGACAACTTCAATGATAAAGATAAGTTTTGGACATGCCTGGAGATGATAAGAACGGAAAAATATCTAAAAGGAAAAACTACTACCACCACATTAAATGCACTACAGCTGCTTTTCTGACCGCATTAATGTGGAGAAGACCCCTGAACAGTGTAATTTCAGCTACTACCACTCACAGAGAGCTAAAGAAGAGACCTGACATGACATATACTCAAGTGGATACTTAGATGAAGAATAAGTGGACGATGAAGATGATGGGGAAGGATGTTATATAAAGGGAAGAGGACTCTGATAAGGGGAATGGGAAGAGAGAGAAAAAGAGGAAGAGAACAATTTTACTGTAGCTCTAAGACCTGTATTCATCTTTAAATCAATAATACACCTCTTCGGACATCAATTTGTTTAGCTTTCAAGCGTATTTTTACAGTTCATCCCTTAATATCACTGTTAACTATTTTTAGATTCATAATCAGCCCAGCTCTTTCACCCACTCTCTACAAATTTATTGTTTTGGGTTCATTGGGTTCGTAATCCAAATCTTTTGGGCTTAGGCTACAAAAACTGACCCCACAATTGGCGCCGTCTGTGGGGAGAGCTTGAGCGAAAGTGGAAGCAACAGTTGATAATGGTTGAACCAGGGCAGCAACCAGCAGAATCTAGGGCATCCCAACACATAGACCATTTTCTTAATTTGAAGCAGAGACAAGATCGTGAAGGAGTGTGCACACTGCGCATACTGATCGAAGCCAGCCATATGGTGGAAGTCACGTGTCTCATGCAGAGAAGAACCAGAATTTGCAACTAGAAATTGAAAAGCTAAAAAGGGAGCTGCGCCATGCAAAGAGGAAACGGATTTCTTCGTATTCTGATGAAGATTCTGATGACGAACAGGACATCACTTACAAGCAGAGATCTCGAACACCAGTCAGTGAATCTTTTTCCTATGAAGAAGAGCATCATCGTAAGAGGCAATCTCGAAGCCCATCACGTGGAGGCTTAGGGAACGATGCTATGAGCAGGGCTTTGAATCAAATCTCTAGGTCACCTTTTACACACAGGATCGAAGAAGCGAGACTTCCTCGGCGTTTTAACCAGCCGACGTTCACTATCTATAATGGTAAAACAGACCCTATGGAACATGTAAGTCACTTTAATCAAAGGATGGCTGTCTATTTCAGAGATGAAGCTCTGATGTACAAGGTTTTCCCCTCCAGTCTTGGACCGGTTGCAATGAGGTGGTTTGATAGCTTGAAAGCAGACTCCATCAATTCCTTCAAAGAGCTCACCCAAGCATTTGGTTCCCATTTTGTCACATGCCGAAGAGTGGCCAGGCCCTTGTCTTTATTGCTATCCTTGAGCATGCAAGAGGGTGAGATCTTAAAAACGTATTCGGATAGGTACTAGGAGATGTTTAATGACATGGAGGGCAATTTTGATGGAATGACCCTTAGCACGTTTAAGCTCGGCCTTCCCACTAACCATGGTTTAAGGAAGTCCTTAACTGGTAAGCCAGTTACTAACATGCGTCAGCTTATGGACCGTATTGAAAAGTATAAAAGAGTTGAATAAGATCAACAGCAAGGGAAGGGAAAGGACAAGGTTATCCCCCAGGAGAGGAAGGATTTCAGGTCGGACTGTTACAATAACAGTAAACCACGGAGAGATTTTACTGGGCAATCAGGATCAACAAATCTTCAAGCAGTCAACGCTGTATTCAAAGAGCCGGTGCACCAAGTTTTGGAAAAGATTAAGAATGAACCATTCTTTAAGTGGCCGAATAAGATGGTAGGGAACCCTGAGAGGCATAATCATAATCTCTATTGCCAGTACCATCAAGACTATAGGCATACCACAGAGGATTGCAGGAACCTGTGGGATCATTTGGACCAACTGGTTAGCGAAGGTAAATTGAGACACCTTTTGCACCACTCCAGTGGCCGAGAAGGGCAGATGAACTCAGGGGCCCGAAGAGATGACTCTTCAAAGCCTCCATTGGGAACTATTAATGTCATCTTCGCCGCACTGGGAAGAACAGGATCCTGGCCATCAAAGGTTATATCTGTAGCCCGATCACCGGTAGGGGACTTTGGCCAAGGTCCAAAGAGAGCTAAATCGGGTGCTCAACAGGTTTTAGGGTTCTCAGATGACGACAAGATTGGGATCATCCAACCCCATGATGACGCTTTAGTAATCACCCTCAGAATTGGAAGGTATGATGTGAAGAGGGTAATAGTGGACCAGGGTAGCGCGGTAGAGATAATGTATCCTGATCTCTACAAGGGGCTGAACCTAAAACCTCAAGACCTAACACCATACAGCTCCCCCCTGGTGAGTTTTGAAGGAAAAGTTATTACCCCAAAGGGCCAAATACGATTACCTGTGCAGACCGGTTTAGAGGTGGTAGAGGTGGATTTCATAGTGGTAAATGTGTATTCGCCATATACGGCAACCGTAGCCAGACCTTGGCTTCATACGCTAAGGGCTGTTTCCTCCACTTTGCATCAGAAAGTTAAATATCCATCTGAAGGACAAGTCTGTGAAATCCGAGGAGATCAGTCCGTGGCCAAACAGTGCTTAGTGGCTGCCATCCAACATAAGCCCGAAACTGAGTCCTCGGCCAAAGCCGAAAGGGGTTTATAGCAATTAAAACATCGGGCATCACCCGCCGAAGATCCAGGCGAGGGCGCTAAATGCGAAGATTTGGTAAAAGTTATCATCGGAGATAATCCCGAAAAGTTCTTTCAAATGGGATCTCAGCTACCTCTGCAAGAGAGGGAAGAGTTAGTAGAGTTCCTTAAGAGAAACCTTGACGTATTCGCCTAGAACGCTTACGAAGCCCCAGGGGTGGATCTAGAATTCATATGTCACCATCTAAGGGTCAACCCATTGATTATCCCCAAGAAGCAGCCTCCTCGGCGTCCATCTAAGGAACATGCTGATGCAATAAGAGAAGAAGTAACCAAGCTCAAATAAGCTGGAGCTATTAAAGAAGTTTTTTACCCGGAGTGGCTAGCGAATACTATGGTGGTGAAGAAGAAGAATGGGAAATGGCGAGTATGTGTAGACTTCACTGACTTAAACAAGGCTTATCCTAAGGATCCATTCCCTATGCCAAAAATTGATCAACTAGTGGATGCCACTGTCGGCCATCCTCGAACACCAGTCACTTACAAGCAATGACGCCATACTTATCCATTATTTTCCGCATTATTATCATTATTTTGAATTATATTCATGTTTTCTCCTGACAGTTTTATTTTGTTTTACATCTACTTTCTGATAACTCTTCCATTACCATACATTGTTTATTACATCTATTATTTCTTCATCATCCACTATTATCTCTATGTTTTCTTCTGGTATGTCTATGAATGGTAGGCTGAGCCTCCTTCTTTCCCTATTTGTTTAAAATTCTGCGTTTACTTGTTCTTGTTGATCAATTGTTTCCGAGTTATCTGCTTCTTCTTGTTTCTGTTTAAATCCCCAGAGTTTGTTGCAAATATGTACTGTCGAGACACGTAAGACCAAAATCTGTGCCGTTGTCAACCCAGTAAGACCAGTAAGTCCCAGGCTGAGTGTGTGTCCCGTACCAAACAATAAGTCCCGACGGTAGGGCGTGAGCGGAAAGGAGTTATCTCAGAGTAAGGATTGTGGCAATAAGAGATTGTGTTTGCACAAGATTAGGCAATAGTCTTATTGTACCCCTGTTTCAGATCTAAGGATAGATCCAGAAGTTTGACGTTAAAGATAGTTAGGTTGTGATTGTTTAACTAGGCTTTTAATCCAGAACAATTAATAGGTTGTTTAGAAGTAACTCTTCTACCAGCATTAGATCTTCCAGTACATCCCTCCTAGAGATCCCTCAAGAAGATGGAATTCTCAATTCGGAGTCTTATGAGTTATCAGATACAGATCTAAAATTAGGAGATTGGAACATCCCTAAGGTTCCTACAAACCAAATCTATAGGACATCCTCATGGTTATCAAAGAAAGCTTTTAAGACAGATTACCATGTTAGAACCATAGAACAGGTTTATAGTATCAACAAGGAGTACAAAACGTGCTACTTGTTACCCTCAGTTGTCCTCTAAAAACACCTGAAAGAAAATCACAACTTTCTTCACATAGGTCTTGTCCAGGTCGGAGTTAAGCCCTTGTTTAGAGAAGGTTTAAACTGTTCAATTTTAATGGCCCTTTGAGACACTCGTCATATCAGGTTTAATGACAGTCTCCTAGGAACCATCCAAACTAGTCTAAGTAGTGGACCAATTCATTTCGACTATTTCCCTAATTTTGCAGTGGCCCTTAATTGTCCACATGTCATGAAAACCCTCACTCTTAACATCAAGACCCATGGAACCCTCATGTTGCACGGTGTCCAACAAGTTGCCTTGATCTACAGAGTTTATTACAAGTGCATGAAAACAAACATGAATGTTCAAGCACTTTACAAGAAAAAGATGGGAGAAACCACTCTCATCCAAACCAAAGACCTTAAATCCAAGATTCAGGTTCCCAAGACCCTGAAATGGACTGATGTCACTTTTCCTGACAATTGGACTCTGGAAAATGAGAACCATCATTTACAGATCCAGCAACCATCTAGGAACCCAGATCTAGATTTTGTCCAGCAACTAGCCGATGGTACGGTTAGGTTAAGCTTTGACCAGTCTAGGATTAGAACACCCCTAGATTCACCCATAGGATATGGTGACGTAAGGTTTAGATCCCCAGTAGATCTACACCAATACATCCCACGGTTTCCTATCCCTCTTAGAGATAGACCTGCATCCCAATGTAGCTCATCCAGACCTCTAGCACCCTTTCCAAAGTCAAGAAAAGACTTAGGACTAGAGCTCCAAGGTGTCCAAACCAAATCCCAGGTTAGCACACCCTACTACACAGCTAAGCAAGATTCAATTGTTGATGAGGAAGAAGACAACAAAAGTCAAAAAAGTCAGAAACCCCCATCACCATCAAGTAGTGATATGATGAATCCATATCAACATGAACCTCAGGATCCTTTTCAGCCAGAAGCTGAAATAGATTATGAACTCAAGGTTATCAGGAAAGAGTTCACCCCTGATCTAGTTGCCCTAGGCAAGGAATTTGAGTCAGAAGCAAACAGACTCAAAAAGGAAGCCTATAGAGCCAACCATACCCTTGAACAAAAGAAAGAAGTTCTCGAAAGTTGGACAACATTCATGAAAGAGATATCCAGTAATGTCACTTTCTTTGAATATTTTGAGAACCACTTTGAGTGGCACAAGAAGTCTTGTGTTCTCACCAAAACCAATTGGACCAAACCCCCTAGTAAAGATGCTAGTGGCAAAACCCAAACTCCTAGAAGTTGTTAGATCTCACCATCCACCTCAGGAAGCCATAGTCTTCAACCACCGTGGAAGTGATCTAATTGCCTCTCCCTTCAAAACCCCTACCACTCAAGAAGAAATGGTAGTGAAGAAGGTCATAGAGCAAAACAACTACACCAACCAGTGTTTAGGTGTTATAGGAAAACAACTTGATAGAATAGAAGACAGAATAGATAGCAAGGTCATTCCCCAACCAGGAAGCCCTAGCAAACCTGTCAAGACCCTAGAGAAACCTTTAGTCAAGCTCCCCACATCTAAGCAACCCAACCTTAAATCTAAGGACAAAACAGCCTTAGAAATAGTCAACCAAAAGCTTGAAGAACTAGTGAAGAAGGAACCAGTTACCCCTCCACCAATTAGCACTTCAACCAGTGTTGATCCGGTCTAGAAACCGAATTTGCAGTTTTAGATGTCCACACAACTTTTAACAGTTCTAGCAGAACCTCCTCAGACAATAAAAAGGAGATAGAACACCTAGAAAACCAGTTCAGGAACTTAGAGGTAAAAAGGCTTATCAATCCAAAGGTAACCCCTACTAGCCTAACCAGGAATTGGTATCCCAGACCTACACCCCCTGACCTCCAGTTCGAGGAAAGGAATCTTAGCAGCCAATTCTAAGTCTCTTTAGGAAAACTCTATGAATGGAACATAGATTGTTTGTCTAAACTGGAAATCCTGAATAAACTCCAGCATATGACCATGGTAGCCAACAACTACATCAGTGAAGGACATCCCCATACTGAAGTCATAAAACTCATGTCTTTAGGATTCACAGGTAAACTCCTCCAATGGTGGAATAATTGCCTCACAGAAGAATCTAAGGAAGACATCAAGCATGCTGTCCAAAAAGATGAGGAAGGACTCCTCATCTTTGACACCAACTTAGATAGAGGTATCCCTGACGGAGTCAATACACTTCAACTAGTGTTGATCCCGTCTAGAAACCGAATTAGCAGTTTTAGACGTCCACACAGCTTTTAGCAATTCTAGCAGAACCTCCTCAGACAATGAAAAAGAGATTGAACACCTAGAAAACCAGTTCAGGAACTTAGAGGTAAAAAGGCTTACCAATCCAAAGGTAACCCCTACTAGCCTAACCAGGAATTGGTATCCCAGACCTACACCCCCTGACCTCCAGTTCGAGGAAAGGAATCTTAGCAGCCAATTCTAAGTCTCTTCAGGAAAACTCTATGAATGGAACATAGATTGTTTGTCTGAACTAGAAATCCTGAATAAACTCCAGCATAAGACCATGGTAGCCAACAACTACATTAGTGAAGGACATCCCCATACTGAGGTCATAGAACTCATGTCTTTAGGATTCACAGGTAAACTCCTCCAATGGTGGAACAATTACCTCACAGAAGAACCTAAGGAAAACATCAAGCATGCTGTCCAAAAAGATGAGGAAAGACTCCCCATCTTTGACACCAACTTAGGTAGAGGTATCCCTGATGAAGTCAATACCCTGGTCTATACAATCATGAAACACTTCGTAGGAAAACCCAGCAACATCACATCTAGGATTTACGATCAGTTGAGTAACCTTAGATGCAAAACCCTTGGTGACTTTCGGTGGTACGAAGATGTTTTTACTACCAGAGTCATGCACAGAAGTGATTGCAACTCTCCATTTTGAAAGGAGAAGTTCATCAATGGTTTACCTACCCTTTTTGGAGAAAAGGTTAAAGAAACCCTGTGTAACCCTTTAGGTGTCATAGATTATGATAACCTAACCTATGGAGACATCTCTAACACCATTCGAAGTGAAGGAATGAAGATGTGCAGAGATCTCAAAATCCAGAGCAAAACCAACAAAGGAAAAGCCAAGTACGAAGTAAGAAACTTTTGTACCCAGTATGGCTTACCCTCCATCCTTCCCAAGAGAAAATCCAAATACAGAGGCAAGGAATCCTCTGAGCATTTTCATAGGAAGAAAACTTCAGCTAAGTATTATAGAAAACAGAAGTACAGCAAAGATGATTTCTATAAGAAAGGTAAATCCAAATCCACAGGAAAGTTCATACCCAAAGCATCAGGAAAGTGCTTCAACTGTGGAAAGAAAGGACATTTCAGAAAAGAGTGTAAAGCTAAGGCCAAATCTCTTATCAATACCCTCATCAATGACCAAGCCAGTAAAGATGAAATCTTTAAGCTCCTAGAACTTAATCACTCAGAAAGCGAGTCCTCTAGTAGTGAGATTCGTCAAATCTACCAGTCATCCTTTGAACCCTCTAGAGTTTCTTCTAGCACCTCTAGTGGCCCAGATGAACCCATACCCTGCATGGATAGTTGTTGTAGGAACAAAACTATCAATGTTCTTTCTAAGCAAGAAAAGCTCCTCTTAGATCTCATAGAACAGATCGAAGACCCTGTTATCAAAGCTCAGAAGCTTACAGAATTCAAGAGAACCTTAGTTAGGAAAACCAATAAACCCGAACCTAAGCTTCAAGAACCCAAAGTTGATTTGGAACAAATCTACAAAAGATTTATCAAATCCAAGAAGGACGTAACATTCAACGACCTTCAAAAGGAAATCAAGGAAACTAAGTCTGAGATTAGAACCCTTAAGCAAGAGCTAACCATCCTTAGAGTTGATCACAATTTCCTTGACCAAAGGATTAAAAATCTGGAAAACACTTCTCATCAAGGCAATGAGGAAGGAACCTCATTTTAGAACCCTTCTGATGATGAAGCTGAAGAAACTGTTAACCCCACTGCTGATATGGTTTAAGAACAAGACCCTGTCCCATCCAATGACAAGCTCTTAGTAACCATTATTAGGATTAACTTCCAGAAATGGCACTCCAAAGTCAGGATTGTCATAAGCAAAGATTTTGAATTCGAGGTCATAGCCTTAATGGATTCAGGTGTTGATCTCAATTGCATTCAAGAAGGAATCATTCCCTCTAAGTACTTCAGAAAGACCAGAGAAAGGTTAACTTTTGCAAGTGGAGGTAAAATGCAGATTGAATTCAAAATTCCAAAAGCTCATGTGTGTCAGGACAACACATTTTTCAAAACCACATTCATCCTCGTTAAGAATATGACAGATAGAGTGATCTTAGGAAATCCCTTTATGTGTCTATTGTATCCTTTCACCACGGATAGTGAAAGAATCACTACCCATCCTTTTGGCCAACCAGTTAAGTTTAAGTTTCTTAGGAGCCCTGAACCAAGTGAGATTAGCAGTCTCCAAAATGTTTCAGTTTCTAAGACCCTCAACCTTATCTATTCCAATGATCACAATCAAGCCAAGAACCTTCATTTGTCCACCATAGTTGATGATTCTTTTGATCCAATTCAATTCCAAAGATCATCACAATATTCCATCCTTCACATTCATCATAAAAGTATTTACTTCATAACAATGCATACAAAAGCATTTTTGAAAACAACGAATTTCATTCTGCTTGTTTATCCAATACTTTGCAGGAAGAAAAACAAATAACTTTTAAAACAAGCCCCACTAAAATGTGGAGGAAATTGACTTCTTCGGCAGAGAAGAGGAACAAGGGGAAAGCACCTGCACAGGGCTATCCTCAAGACGAAAGGCTCCCAGCAGCGAGACAGTCTTTTGTAAAGCATGAAGGCGCATCCTCTAAGGGAAACCAAAGAGGATCAACATCCCTTCAGGATTATGTCCCGGCAGAGGTGACACACTCCAGTTGTGACATGGCTATTGTTTTACAGGAAGTTTTATCAGAAGGTCTACAATGGAAGAAAGGCGCATTCAAAGACTTGCCATTCTCCATTAAATTTATCCTTGACAACTTCCAGGCAGCCTGGAACCTAGACAGAAAAGGCCTTTTTCAAAGAACCCTCAAAGCCCTAGAAATCTACCTAGTTAACCTTAAGGCGAAAAATGAAGCCATCACTAGTAAACTCTTTGGCAAAGAGTATATCCATTCAATGGATAAAAAGACTATTATGGGCACTAATTATGCTAAATTTAGCCTTAAGGCTCAAACTATTCTAGAAGTGCTATTGCCAACTTGCCACCAGAAATACAAAATAATATTCTGAGTTGCAAGGCTATGTTCGAATCATTTGACCAATGGTGTGAACACTTCAAAATGTTGGTCACTACCCGCTTCCCAATTTTAGGAGAATCAGATGATGATCCTTTCGAAGTTTCTGTTAATCGCACCCTAACACAGGCCGCCTGGGAAGAATACTTTGGGAGTAGCCATAGGGTTTATGAAAAGAAACACCCTTTCCCTGGTCTCATAGTCAACTATGAAGATGGATTTGACGAGGATGAAGTGGAAAGAAATTCAAGTTGGCTTTCGCAGATGTTTGAATATGGTTTTGTTAGATTAATCAAACTAACTCACCATGGCCAGATCAGCCAGTTTCCACAGATCATACAACAAGTTGTCACCAAGATTAAAAGTCCCTTCATGTCAATCAGATGCTAGAGTACTCTCCCACAATGGGATGCTAGCAATTGGATGGATGTCCTACCATCTAGACACTTGGTACTCATTAATGGTTACACCCACCAAGGACCTTGGTATGAAGGAAATTCTTATCTTTCCTACAGAGAACCCCATGATCTTGCTAAATGTTGGAGGAACTACTTCAGTAATGAAATCCTCACCATTGCCCAAGATTTATGGAAAGACTACCATTTCGTTGGTAGCACCGGTAGAGTTTCAGTCTTTACTACTAAGCCCTACTGTACTACTGCCATGGACCTTCGTTGGATTAATCACAATAATGATCCAAGAAGATTCATTACCAGGGCACCAGAATATGAAGCTTTAAATTGGTTTGGTGTTTGTGATAAATTCACCACTTTTCATGAGCATGATGACCATCATAGTCCTCCTTCGGAGTATTATGACACAGACTAAGCAACCCCTCTCGGGCAGAGCCCTTTGGGTGATCTAATCAGCATCCTCCAGAGCTGACCTCTCCCCCTCCCTTCTAGAGAACAATTACCTGTTATTCAAGATCACAGTCCAACCTAGACTCCATCCAGATCGCCGAGAAATCTAGCAAAGAACTAAAAAGATCTTGCCCAGCAGTTACAAATCCAAGCAGAGAAGTTAGAGTCAGCAAAAAGAGTTTCTCCTGTCTCTTCAGAAGCCTCAGTCAACAGATATCCATTTGACCCATTCCAGGATTCACAAGATCCCTATGATGGCTACAATTTGGATGAAGATTAGATTCTCCAGATAACACCAGTCACTATTTGGAACAGTATTCAAACCCAGCTACTATTCAAGATTCCTTTCATGAACAGTACCCGGACAATTCACTATTCCTTCAACAGCAGCGATGAACAGTGAATCAGAAAAGCAAGGGGACAAAGCACTATTCATGTACAGTGACCGTTATTGTTCACTCTACAGTACCCGACAGAAATCACGGATTTACTATTTGCTTTCGGCTGAAATGATTTTTCACCCAGGTTAAAGCAATTTACTTCTCCAGATTTTCAGCAGTCTTCAGCAGGATCCAATGCTCCCTTCCTCTATAAAAAGCAGCCTCTCCTCCAATCTGAAGCAAGTCCTAATTTTTAGTTACTTCAGAGGTCCAATTTTAGGTCTAGTTCAGTCCCTAAAATCCCTCTCCTCTCATTACAACTTTTAATCTTGTAATCAGATAGCCCTTTCAGTTTGTATCCCAGTTTACACTTGTAACCACAATTGTAACCTGTACCTTTTACTTTCATGTAATCAGATGGCATCCCCCCATCACCTGTAACTTCCCCCCTTTTTTTATTTATATATTATTGAGTCAATTTTTTTATTATTATTTATTATGTCAATTTCATCTATTATTGTATAAACCAAGTCAATTTTTTTGAAAAACTTGTTGATTTCATAAATTCTGATAGAGTTTATTGTTTGGAAGTAGCTTGGATTTT
Source organism: Quercus ilex subsp. ballota (assembly GCA_032727855.1). Taxonomy (NCBI): domain Eukaryota; kingdom Viridiplantae; phylum Streptophyta; class Magnoliopsida; order Fagales; family Fagaceae; genus Quercus; species Quercus ilex. The sequence goes on from CM064916.1 coordinate 10,084,671, forward strand.
AGAGGATATTGAGCTTATTTGTGAAAGTTTTGTTTATATATCATTTGTTAATGTTCCTATACATCAAGAAAACATCATAATTATTAAACTAAACAAGAACAAACTTAAAAATAAACATTTCTATAGTTTAGGGACAAAAAAGAAATTTACTAAAGTTTATGGACGAAAAACAAATATTTGGTAAAATTTAGGGGCCAAAATAATATTTCACTGTTATTATAATGTTTGTCATTTATCTAATACATTGAGTTGAATGGTTGGATCTAAAATTTAAGTAAACCCCACTTTTTAACAATGGGGTCATTTTCATATTAAAAAAAACAACAGGGTTTCTATTGTTCAAATAAAAAATAAAAAAGAAGAAGAAGAACAATGGGACAATTTTGATTTAGTTCATATATATATTTTATCAAGTCAATTTTTTTTTTTTTTTATTATGTCAATTTCATCTATTCTTGTATAAACCAAGTCAATTTTTTTGGAAAATTTGTTTATTTCATAAATTCTGATAGAGTTTATTGTTTGGAAGTAGCTTGTATTTTAGAGGATATTGAGCTTATTTGTGAAAGTTTTGTTGATATATCATTTGTTAATGTTTCTATACATCAAGAAAACATCATAATTATTAAACTAAACAAGAACAAACTTAAAAATAAACTTTTCTATAGTTTAGGAACAAAAAAGAAATTTATTAAATTTTATGGACGAAAAACAAATTTTTGGTAAAGTTTAGGGACCAAAATAATATTTCACCGTTATTGTAATGTTTGTCATTTATCTAATACATTGAGTTGAATGGTTGAATCTAAAATTTAACTTAACCCCACTTTTTAACAATGGGGTCATTTTCATATTAAAAAAAAAAAACAATGGGGTTTCTATCGTTCAAATAAAAAAATAAAAAAGAAGAACAAGAACAATGGGATAATTTTGATTTAGTTCATATATATTTTTCATCAAGTCAATTTTTTTATTTATTTATTATGTCAATTTCATCTATTCTCGTATAAACCAAGTCAATTTTTTTGGAAAACTTGTTGATTTCATAAATTCTGATAGAGTTCATTGTTTGGAAATAGCTTGGATTTTAGAGGATATTGAGCTTATTTGTGAAAGTTTTGTTGATATATCATTTGTTAATGTTCCTATATATCAAGAAAACATCATAATTATTAAACTAAACAAGAACAAACTTAAAAATAAAATTTTCTATAGTTTAGGGACAAAAAAGAAATTTATTAAAATTTATGGACGAAAAACAAATTTTTGGTAAAGTTTAAAGACCAAAATAATATTTCACCATTATTATAATGTTTGTCATTTATCTAATACATTGAGTTGAATGGTTGAATCTAAAATTTAACTAAACCCCACTTTTTAACAATGGGGTCATTTTCATTTTTTTTTATTTTTAAAAAGGGGGTTCTATCGTTCAAATAAAAAAATATATAAAAGAAGAAGAAAAATAATGGGATAATTTTGATTTAGTTCATATATATATATATATATTGAAACCCCTTTTTTTTTAAAATGAAAATGACCCCATTGTTAAAAAGTGGGGTTTAGTTAAATTTTAGATTCAACCATTCAACTTAATGTATTAGATAAATGACAAACATTATAATAACGGTGAAATATTATTTTGGAGTCATTTTTTTAATTATTATTATTTATTTTGTCAATTTCATCTATTATTGTATAAACCAAGTCTTTTTTTTTTTTTGGAAAACTTGTTGATTTCATAAATTCTGATAGAGTTTATTGTTTAGAAGTAGCTTGGATTTAAGAGTATATTGAGCTTATTTGTGAAAGTTTTGTTAATGTAGCTAAGGGTGTCAATGCTTGACCTAACCTGCGAACACGATACGAACCCAACACGGGTTTTTGCGGGTTAGGGTTGGGCCTTAACGGGTTTGGGTCATAAACGAGCTAACCTGAAAACGACACTATAAGAAACGTGTCATAAGCGGGTCAACTTGTGTAACCCGCAATAGACACGTTTGACATGCCAATTTATTTGTGTCAACTCGAAATGACCCATTTAACACAACCCGTTTAACTCGTATAATAAATAAATATTCATATTATTTTAGAGTTGTTAAATACCTTTTATATCCAATTTATATTTTGAATTTAAAAAGAAAAGTGAGTAATTACAAAATTTTACAAGAGATATAATTGAAAATTAAAACTTTACAAACCCTGAGAATATTATATTTTTGTTGAACTATGTTATTTTGAATTTGGGTTGAAGTGTATGCACTTCTTTTAGGGTGTAAAGAACTTATTTCTAGATAGATGTTATTTTTTTGTTGAACTATATTATTTTGAATGTGGGTTGAAGATTTGAAGTGTATGCACTACTTTTGGGATGTAAAAATAAAATCTTGATAGATGTTATATTTAATATTATGCCGGTTGAGATGAATTGTGTTACATTCGTGTCAACCGAACACGACCTGTTTATTAAGCGTGTCAAGTGGGTTAGGTCAGATCAACCCGCCTTATTAACAGGTCGGGTTAGGGTTAAAGAATCACAACACAATTATTAAATGGGTCGGGTTCAAGTTGAGCGATTTAGTCGAATACCCCTACCTTGATACAATACGAACGCGACAAGCTAACCCGAATTGACATCCCAAAATATAGCATTTGTTAATGTTCCTATACATCGAGAAAACATCATAATTATTAAACTAAACAAGAACAAACTTAAAAATAAACTTTTCTATAGTTTAGGGACAAAAAAAGGAATTTATTAAAGTTTATGGACGAAAAATGAACTTTTGGTAAAGTTTAGGGACCAAAATAATATTTTACCATTATTATAATGTTTGTCATTTATTTAATACATTGAGTTGAATTGGTGAATCTAAAATTTAACTGAACCCCACTTTTTTGCCCTTTTAACCATGTCGTCATTGTCTATCATTCAAATAAAAATAAAAATAAATAAAAAGAAGAAGAAGAAGAATGGTATAATTTTGATTTAGTTTATATATATATAGAGAGAGAGAGAGAGAGAGAGTTTTTTTTTTTTTTTTTATCGAGTCAATTTGTTATTATTATTTATTATGTCAATTTCATCAATATTGTATAAACCAAGTCAGTTTTTTTGGAAAACTTCTTGATTTCATAAATTCTGATATAGTTTATTGCTTAGAAATAGCTTGGATTTGAGAGGATATTGAGTTTATTTGTGAAAGTTTTTTTAATATGTCATTGGTTTATGTTCCTATACATGAAGAAAACATCATAATTATTAAACTAAACAAGAACAAACTTAAAAATAAAATATAACAAGAGATTTATGTGATTCTTAATTAGCAAAGTAAGAAATCATGGAAAAAAAATACGCACTTTGCTTTAGGATCTTAAATTGGAGGATATTTAACTGACCTATCAGTGCTTGCAACACAAAGATTAAATTGATAAATCAAAAAAGATTAAAGAACCAATAGAACTAAGACTATCACAATTCAAGAATAAGAAAGATAATTGAAAGGTTTTGAAAATGATCTAGAAGACTAGTTTCTGCCTTAGTAAACTACTAGAGAAAGGTTAAGAATACAGTAAAAAAAAAGTGCTTAGATGTTGTGTTAGTATTATGATTAGATGAAATAGGTTTTTAGAAAATATAGAGGCCAAAAATAAACTTTCTCTAGCTAGGATTTGGATTTGAGACATAAGGTGAGTATTTATATAAATAAACTAGGGTTTTTCCAAGCCTTTTAGATTGTTTTGAACGTTCCTAAAGGTCTAGGAGGCGGCCCAACCCAAAGATTAAAATTTTGGAACCCTAAATATGAAAATCTAGGGGGGTGTTTGGTACATGCACTTAAACAATAGTTTTCAGTTTTTAAACAACATTGCACATATTTCCACACATTTTTTTACCCACACATATTTCCAAAAAATATAAACAACATTACCAAATGGGCCCTACATTTTTGGAACTGAGGGTGCATGTGTGCCCTGGAAGATGTGTATGCATGCTTGCTGAAACCCTAATTCCTGACAAAACTGATGGTCCGACCTCAAATGACCATAACTCTCTTATTTTAAATCCAACGTAGGCAAAATTTGTGTTCAAATTAAAGAATAGGATGTCTACTTTCTAATGAGACAAACCTCACTAAAAGATTATTTGTGGTTCAAAAGTTATGATCAAAATTAGGAGCAAATGTCATTTTTCAAAATTGTTTTCAAAATGATTTAAACACTTTTGAGTTGTGATTGCCTTTGAAGTATTGAGAACTCTTTAATTATCCTTGATTAATGTATGTCAAGCTCATCATTGGAGCTGGAGACCAAAGATTATTAACAGGTACAAATGAGGTGTCTACAAATGGGGTGTAGACTACTTTTATCATGGTCCATATTGTGCATTTCATGGTTCACTTTCTTCTTCTTCTTTTTGTTAATGCTAAAATTTTGGATATGAAAAACTTGAAAAAAAATTAAAAAAGATAGTAGAAGAATAAAATAATTAATGCAATCTAAAAAATGTTTCATAGATAAATTTGGTACTAACAATAAACACAATATGATAGAAAATTTAGGTAAAAATCTCACAAATGAACAAGAAAATTTATATGAAAATATCACAAATGAATAAGCAATTCATAAAAAATGAGAATTAAAAGTTTTAGTAGTTTTACAATAGAAAAAAAAATACCCTCAATTGACATACAAAATAACATAAAAATATTCGAATCTTTTCCAAATGCATGTATAGTTTATAGAATTATACTAATAATACCTATTACAATTAGTTTCTATATATAGAAAGATAATTTTCCAAATTAAAGTTGATAAAATTATATCTAAGATCAACTATGTCACACACAAAAAAAAGGATTAATTATATTATTAATTGAAAAATATATGTTAGTACTTAGTAGAACTCATACAAAAATACAATTTGTAATTTTGCATCTAAAGAAAGAGAAAGAATAGACTTTAAGTTTTAAAAATAAAATTAAGTAATATTCAAATGTATAAAAAACCGTAATTTACTTATAACCCCAAAATGCATTGAACTGGAAACTCTCTTTCTTTATATTAATTAATTAAGTAATATTAATTACTTATGACCTTAATTAAGACATAACATTTGGCTTGTCTTTAGGGCCTGGGGACTGTACTGTCAGGGCCGGCTCAATAGGTGATGCAATTGATGCAATCGCCTAAAGCTCCCAAATAAAAGAAGGCTCTAATTGTAAAAAAAAAAAAAATTATATATATATAATATATTTATCTATATATTTTAATTAAAAAAAATTTAAGCACTTTTAATTGGTCAATAAAATGCATTAAAAAGACTCCATTGTATCCTAAAATGCAAAAGATTAAAAAGAAAAAAAAAAAAAAACAAAAATAGTCAAACTTCAGCTAACAAAATTAAATTTTAGGAGACAAATTTATTAACTCATTTTTGAAATATGTTAAAATCAAAATTAATACCAGACAAATTCATTAATAATACAACGTAATTGTCTTAAAATATGTTAAAATAGAGATTATAAATTTAAAAAACTGGGCCTTGGTATAATAGTTTAATAATATGTTTTTAATTTTTAAACAATATTATACGTATTTTTACACACTTTTTTACCCATACATATTTTAAAAAAATATAAACAATATTACTAAAATAACATTACCAAACAACTCTTTAATCTTTTTTCATAAACTCAGTCAAGCTTGAAATTTTTTTTTTGGTTGATTCTAGCGTACCAGTTTACCAGTATACCAATCACCAGAGGTATTCCAGCATACCAGTTTAGCTTGAAATTTTTAATTATCTCACAATTGTTTGATGGGAGTCCCATCATGCGACACGTTTTTAGCTATGATAGGCCTTTTTTTTTTTTTTTTTTTTGCTATGATAGCTTTTCTCCCATCTTTGGACCCTTTGGACACGTTTTTTTGCTATGATAGCTTTTCTCTTCGTCCAATTTTAGTGGGCCAATTCCACGTCAGCTTGGAAACCTTTCACGCTTGCAATATCTTCATCTTGGAGAGAATAATTTGACAAACTCTGGAAACCTTGAATGGCTGTCTCATATGTCTTCTGTAGAAGATCTTGACATAAGTTATACAAATCTCAGTGGTGCCAATGATTGGCTTGAAGTTGTGAGTAGTCTCCCTAATTTAAAAAACTTGGATATGTCGGCCTGTAATCTTCCTCTAATGAGTCTTTCATCTTTTTCCCAATTCAATCATTCAAAATATTTTACTTCTCTTGAAAGTCTGCAACTCCGTGATAATGAAATTAATGACATTCCAAAATTCTTTGGGGATATGTGTACTTTACGTGAATTGGGTTTGTCAAGGAACAATCTCAATGGACAACTCATTGAGCATATCAATGACTTGTTTGGACAAAAGACTCATTAGAGGTTTTGTTTTTAGCAAAGAACCAATTATGGGGATCATTGCCTGATTTTGCAATGTTTCCATCATCAAAAGGGATTTATCTTTCGTCCAACAAATTAAATGGGACTATGCCAAAAACGATTGGAAACCTTCATAATCTGGAGCATTTGGATGTTTCGTTGAATTATTTGCAAGATGTCATCTCTGAAGCACATTTCTCAAATCTTTCCAGATTATTGTCATTGGACTTATCTGGTAATTCAAATCTTACTCTTGAATTTGACTTCAATTGGGCTCCCCCTTTCCAATTGGAAGAACTACATTTGAGATCTTGCAAGTTAGGGCCTAGATTTCCAAATTGGATCCGAACCCAAAGGAGTTTTACCTTCCTTGACATCTCCAATGCTGAAATTTCTGATACCGTTCCAGCAGAGTGGTTTGCGAACTTGTCTCCTAGATTATATAGTTTAAATATTTCTAGCAACCAAATACATGGACAGCTACCTAATGTGTCGACAATGAGTTGGAATTATCGAAGATTTGATTTGAGTGCTAACCGTTCAGAGGGTCCACTACCACTTTTTTCAACTATTGTTAGCTTCTTGAATCTCTCCAAAAATCGCTTTTCGGGGCCACTTTCACCTCTTTGTAAAATCAATGACGAGCGGTTGGGTTTTCTAGACCTATCTGATAACCTATTATCTGGGCAACTTCCTAATTGTTTTATGGATTGGCCGAATCTACATATCTTGAATTTGGCAAACAACAATTTCTCTGGTGAAGTTCCAAGCTCTTTCAGCTTCTTGTCGATGCTCCACACATTGAGTCTACGTAATAACACTTTCTCTGGAGATTTTCCTAATTCCTTGAAAAATTGTAGCTACTTGAGAGTTATGGACTTGGGAAACAATAGATTCTCTGAAAAAATACCAGCGTGGATTGCAGAAGACCTGCCGCAATTGATTGTTCTTATCCTACGTTCCAGTAAGTTTAGTGGAAGCATACCATGGGATACATGTAAGTTGAAATATTTACGAATCTTGGATCTCTCTTTAAATGACTTCTCTGGAATTAAACCACAGTGCCTCAATAATTTAACTGCCATGGCTTACAAAGCTCACTCTTCGACTAATCTTTTTGAGGGAAGTAATCATATGGACTCAATTAATGGACATAATTACAAATATATTGGAGACTATGTTGACAGTACTATGGTTGCATTGAAAGGAAGGGAGTACAAGTTTGGCAGAAATCTTGGATTGCCAAAGATCATTAACCTTTCAAGTAACAACTTGACAGGAAAACTTCCTACTGAAATCACTAGCCTTTTGGAGTTAGTTGTACTGAACGTATCCAAAAACAACTTAATTGGAGAAATTCCGCAAACAATTGGTCAGTTGAAGCAATTAGAATCATTTGATATGTCATGGAATCAGTTTTCAGGTAAAATCCCATCAAGTATGCCAGAATTACATTTTTTGAGCCACCTAGACCTATCTTTCAACAATTTATCTAGAAAAATTCCTTCAGGCACTCAACTCTAAGGCTTCAATGCAACTTGTTTTACTGGAAATAGGGCTCTTTGTGGGCTTCCACTGACACAAAAGTGTCTAGGTGAAGCAACACCAAACCAAAGTTTACCAACTGACAATGGCAGTATTGAAGATGACAAGGACAATAGAGATGAATTCGAGAAATGGTTTTATGTTGGAGCAGGAATTGGATTTGCTGTAGCTTTTTGGGGCATATGCAGTTCTTTGATTCTAAAGCGGTCATGGAGACATGCCTATTTCCTATTGTTGGACAACATGAAGGATTGGCTGTACGTAACAATGGAGGTGAACAAGGCAAGATTTTGGAGGATGTTTCAGAGGCAGGGGTAACCACTTTTAATGTGAGGTTAACAAAGTAAGTCATCTATAGCTCTTTTTCACATGTTTTTAGATATATTTTGTTGTTGTTGAGTAATTCATAGGTACTTCATGATTGGGTCTATTCATTAAATTCATGATAGGGTCCATCATTAATGTGAGAGGAGAGAGCACAATTTCTCTGTGTTTCAAGAGTACCTAAGAATTTTCTATTTCTGCTACTCTACAGCAATTTATTTCGGTCTTGTTCATTAATTTGTTTTTTATTTTATTTTTTACTCTTCTTCACATTTTTTTTTATTCGCTACACATGCTAAGAATCATTACTAATTCTTTTCATATATCAAAGTACATATCAGGAAGTAGCAGAGATTGCCACTGAAGGCGATACATTTAACCTGGATGGTAAATTTCACTTAGCAATTGCATGAAGTTGAAGAGGTTCTATCTAGTGCCTTTACTCTAATGGTTTTCTTCTACCTTGGTGTTAATGTCTGTCTACTGCAGCTGCACATGTATACGTGAGTGTCAGGACTCGTTTGTAATATTTGTGTGGGTGTGGTCTAGATGATTTATTTTATTGCCTTTTCTCTCATCACCATCATTGTCAGCTTCAATAATGTAAATTTACAAACAGATCATATGTAATTTTAATTTAGTTAAAGTGTACTTGTATCTTCGATTGTGATGTTATTTTTGGTTATTAGCCATGTGGCCCCTCTTTTGGGGGCATTTAGACATTGTTGAAGGGATATGCATGTTAGTTGAAGAATCTCGAGAGTCAAAGAGTATGCTTTCTTTAACCCAGTTCATGTTAGGAGGTGGCTCATGAAAAATGACTCCTCTTTTCTCTAAGATCAATTCATAATAGCTGCATGGTAGGAACAGTTCATTCTCATTTTGTCACCTTCTCTCTCAGCAATTCTTTACTACTTTGTAATTTAATTAGGGCGTAAATGCACTTTTAGTCCTTACATTTTGACTTTTTTCCATTTTAGTCCATACATTTTATTTTTACCACTTTTAGTCCCTAAACTAATTAACGCCCTTCATTTAAGTCCTTGAAGCACTATTCTGTCACCAAACTAATGTAAATCTAATGGATTAATAAAATATTATTAAAAAAATTATTTAACATTTTTTAAATGCCAAAATTAAAAAAAATTAATTAATTACTCACTTTTAATTAAAAAAAAACAAAACAAAACAAAAAAAATTATTTTTTTTCAAGCAAAAATTTTACTTTCTTTTAATTGAAATGAATATTTTTTATTCCAATCTTCTTCTTTTTCAGAAGATCACCACCAAATCAAACCCAACAAAAAGAATAGAAACCCAGCAAAAGAACATTATTACTTATCATTATTATTTTTCATAAGAACATTACAACTTGTTCTTCATGTTCTTCCCAGATCAAACCCAGCAACCAAGACCACAAATCCAGCAACCAAAAACTCAAAACTAGATCACAACAACACAAACGAAAAAAAAGAAAAGAAACAGAGACCAAACACAAACACAGACCCAGATCACAAATAGAGATCAAACACAAACGAAACCCAGATCACAACCCAAGCCAAAATCATCAGCGGACCCAACCACCGATCCATGTTCACAACACCCACATGCAAGCCTCCAAATTTTTCCCATTGTTTTCACGACATCAAGACCCCATGGCTTCCATGATCAAAACCCCAAAGATCAGCCTTTTAATCTGCTCACCGCCGGTCAATATCGGGCTCCAATACCAAATCGATTACTGGGTTTTGTACAACGAAGCCATAACTACACAAAAATAAACTATGGGTTTTCTTTCTAGGGTTTCGTACACCTAATCGGCAGACCTTCTTGATGGGTTCGATGGGTCGATGGCAACGGCAACGGCGACGACAACGGCGGATCTTATGGGGTTTCTTTCTTCGATGGTAATGGCGACCTCATCATTGAGTCTTGAACGAGTTCGACGGCAGCGACCTCATCACTGAGTCTTGAACGAGATTAGAGAGAGTTTGGCTCAGTCAAAGTTTGAATCGAATTGGAGTTTGGCAGATCAGCGAAGATGAGATTTTGAGATTAGAGAGACTTTCCATCCATGGAGGGTGAGGAGAAAGAGAGTTTGAGAATATAGAGAGAAAAGGGTTTTGTTTGTTAAATGTTCTTCTGAAAAAAAAAAATCATTTTAATTAAAAGAAAGTAAAATTTTTGTTTGAAAGAAAATAATTTTTTTAAAATTAAAATTGAGTAATTAATTTTGTTTATTTTGGCATTTAAAAAATGTTAAATAATTTTTTTAATAATATTTTATTAATTTGTCAGTTTTCCCGTTAATTTGGTGACAGAATAGTGTTTTAATTAACGACTTAAATGAAGGGCGTCAATTGGTTTATGGACTAAAAGTGATAAAAATAAAATATAAGGACTAAAATGAAAAAAAGTCAAAATGTAAAAACTAAAAGTGCATTTACGTCTTTAATTAAATACTTGGTGATATACCATTTTTTTTTTCTCTTGGAAGTTGTTTAAAAGTTAAAATTGATGATTTTGATTGCACTTGAGGCAAATAAACACGTTGCACTGCTAAATTCTTTTAGCTACAAACTCTGCATGCTTCTATAGTTAGAAGAATGACCTTTCTGACATTTTACTTGCAATGTTCCACAAATTCATCAAACTTATTTACAAATGGCCAACAGTTGTATAATTTGTAAACTTTTTTTTCTTTTTTTAATACGTAGATGTTGACATTCTACTGCGGTACATTAAAGTTGAATGTAATCAAGTTCATATCATCTGCATGGTGAGGAAGAAAAAGATCGAGAGAGCGGAGTTTTGTCTGCTGTCAAGATTCATACTACATCTACAACAAAAACAAAAACAAAACAAAAAAGTTATGGTGAGAAAACTAAGATTGTAAAGTGGAGAAGAAGCGCCGGTAGAAAGAATAACAAAGAAAAAGACAAAACATAAAATGATAAAAGTGAAGATAAAAGATGAGAAGAAATTCAAAAGTAAGAAGGGTAAAAATCAAAGAGTTAAGAGCATCTCCAGCTGGAGAGCTAAACACAAAAATCCTCTCTACCATAGAGAGTAAATCCACAAAATAGGTCTCTAATGGACTCTCTATACCCGAAAATCTTTTTGGCTCATGAACAGTAGCTCATCAAGTCTGATGGGCTACTGTTCATTTTTCAAATGTTTTTTTTTCTATTATAATAATCAAGTATTGAATAAAAAAAAAATGTTGGAAGATGTGTAGTTGTTAAAAAAATAATAAATAATAAATAAATAAATAATATTTAAGATAGAGAATGGAATAGAGAATTTTTTGGAAAGTGCATTTGAAAAAGTAAGTAGTTAAAAGGTAAAAATCACTTTGCATTCTCCAAACAGTACAAAAATTTACCTAATCTGCTAGAGATGATCTTAGAGACTAAGTTGTGTGAATGAGAAAATACAAAATAAAAGGAAAATGAGGTGGTGGTAATGGTATGAAATTGAAATGCCAAAATAGAGGAAAAACTCTTATATGTTTCGGTTGCATGTTTCCTCCCTCTCACATGTAAAACCTTCTCAAAAATAGAGGCAAAGAAAGAAGTGGGGGTAGGTAGGAATATTTAAGTAGTGTTTGAAAACGCAGATGCGTTTTTGCCTCTTTTTTTTTTTACCAGCCTCTTACACTGTTTATGGGACATGAATGGTGCATTAAGGCTAATGCACAATGTTTTTTGTGTGAACAGTAATCCGAAATTTTTTTTTTATTATTTTTAGTTTTCAGCAAAATAAGCCGTATCCAAACGTACCATTAATGAAATGTTATGTTTCACTTTTTTATTAGTTGATAGACTTTTTATATGTTTTTTCTATTCAATGTGTGTTGTCCTTGGTGTGCCTTGTTTGCATGCAATACAAGTTGTATTTAACTATTTATACCATTACTTGATTAAATATATAAAAATTAGTCATTGATATTTTTTTTTTTAAAAAGGCAATTTAGCATTTTATTTTATAAATTTATATACAGTTAAAGAACAAACAATGTCGAGCCAAGAACACCCTCATTCTTATCTAATTATTATAAAAATAAAATGATGGATGTAAGAATCCACGTACAACCATATCCTTCAAGTGTCAAGTTGCATTTTACCACATTGTTTTAAACAAAGTTTTAGCATAACAGGTTGTTGTAACTAGTATGCAATTGATTCCATTATGGAATCATATAAATAACCAAATAATTACATATTATATGAAAAATACATTTAATTGAATTATTTTAGTCAATTTTTTTATTTGTTCTAATTTATTATATTTATTTTATATTTTAAATAATTATTAAATTAATTATAACGTCATCACAGTTCGACCTCGATCTGACTTCCAAAATCTTAAACTTTTCTTTTAACGGTTCATTGGACAATCCAAATCTAAAAACCATGCTACCCATAAAAATTGAATTGGATCTTTGCATACTTAGATTAATTAAATTATTTGGTAATTTTGAATTAATTAAAACCAATGAAGGTCTAAACAACCTTTCAATTACAAACAGCTGTTGGGTGCATTGCACCATGGTCCAGCCCACTTGTACTAGACATGCTCATTTAATGAGCTTGTCTTTCATGTTTCTTAACTTTTCTTCATTATGTACAAAGTCAGCATGAGTTGTTGAGGTTGGTTGGCTTAGGCGTGTTGGACACGCTAGGGAGAAGAAGAGAAAAGAAATTAAGGGGCTGATGTATTAAGGCCATTCGGCCAATGAGAGCTGAAGAAAGAGATTTTGGTTGAAACAAAGTCAAAGTAAGTGACTTGCATTTATTGTGATTTGATATGAAGAGTATGGAAGGAAGAAAAGGTGAAAGAAATAAAAGGGAAAGGCCATTCGGCCATTTGGGGTAGAGTGAAAGAGCGAAGTCCCAGGGTGTGAGGACTGGTGCAGTCTTGAAGAACTGTGTGAGTGAGAGCAAGCAAAAGAGAGAGAAAAATAGGGAGAGTAAGAAAAAATTGTGAGAGATACACAGTGAAAAAGAGAGCACACAGTGAAAAGAAAAATAGATTTTTTTTTTCTCAAGTTTTATCTCTAAGTGATGTAATTTTTATTTAATATAGTGAAATTATTTAAAGTTTGTCTTGTGGTTTTTTCAGAGAAAGGGTTTCCACGTAAATCTTTGTATTCTTGTGTGATTATACTTTTGCTGTGTTTGCTAAAATTTATTCACAGTTATATAGAATTTTTTCCCAACAACAGCAACACATCATATCATAAAGCAATGTACACCAGAGTAGATGAACAAGTTGGAAACTGATGGAGATCACCTTCGAAGAAAAAGCCACTGTGGAAATAACGTACCCAACTAGGGCAATTCACTATATATGACAATTCTAAACAAAACCCCTTGTTATGTAAACTCTACAACATAGTAGACAACTCAATGTTAATAGGGTTAAGTGGTTAACCAACAAAAGAAAAAAATAGAAAAAGTGATAGCTAACACAGCTTACATATAAGACGTGATGGAATGGAAGGTTTTGGGCTTGTTTGGTTGTGTTGTTCAAACAATTGTTTTCGTTGTTTAAATAATATAACACGTATTTTCACAACACTTTTTCATCCATATGTATTTTCACAACACTTAAACAACGTTACTAAATTACCAAACTGGCCCTTAAATTCTACATTATTTTGTTTTTAAATTTTTTTTTTATTTTAATAATAAAAAATTTAAGTTTTAAATTTAACATTTTGAAAGCTTTAACTTTAAATAAAAAATGCGTAAATACACTTTTAGTCCCTACATTTTGGCTTTTTTTCATTTTAGTCCTTACATTTTAATTTTACCACTTTTAGTCCTTAAATCAATTAACGCGTTCCATTTTAGTCTATTCCGTTAGCCCATCAACGGAAATTGCTGAGGTGGCAAACTAATGCTGACGTGGCCAATTAAAAAATAATAAAAAAATTTTAATTAGCATTTAAAAAAATGCCATGTCAGATTTAAATACAAAAAAAAAAATTATTAATCAATTTTAATGAAATTAAAAAAGAAAAAACAAAATTAAAAACAATAAAATACATCAACTCAAATACAATTCATTTTAAACAATAACACACAAGAACACAATCACAAATTTAAACATCAACACAAAAACATAAACACAAACCCATAACCAAACACAAAAAACACAAACTCAAATTTAAACATTAACACAAGATTACAGACACAAAGAACACAATATCAAACATAAACTGAAAAAAAAGAGTAATTAAAATTTTTTCTTTTTTTTCCTTTCATTATTTTCGGAAGAACAAACATGTTCTTCGGGAAAGAACATGAAGGTTGCCTAGAAAATTAAAATAATCAATATTTTCTTTTCTTTTATTACATTTTCTCAGCAAATAAACATGTAAAAATTCATTCAAAATCCCTTTTCTCCACCGAATCCTCCAACAAATCAAACCCATAAACTAAAATAGAAATCCAAATAATATTATTTCCAATTAATATGTAACAACAATCCAACTGATATAATTAAAGTGACGATGATATATGCATCTTATATGGCTGGCTTTGTATACATATGTAGCACTTCTACCTTGCCGGAAACCCAAAAGATGAATTTAAGCTACAAGGTCGAAGCCCACCGGAGCCAAAAAAAAAACCCATAAAACCTCAACCACCGTGAACCCTTTATGACCCATTCCAAACGCCCTTGAGACCCATGACCACATCATCTGAGACCCACCTAAAACCCACAGCCACACCATCTGCAACCCACGAAACCTTACCTGAGACCCTCGGCCACACCATCGAGCACGGCCAAACGCACCACCATACCCATGAACCCATAACACCAACCCAGAATGCCAACGCCGTACCCACCCACCAATCTGATCACCACAAAGTTCAAACCCATATCACAACCAACAAAACCCACCCACCATACCAAAACCCAGCAACCACAAATCACAAAACCACGAATCCGATCTCACCTCACCAGATCAGACCCACCAATCCGATCTCACCTCTTGACCATGAGTTAGACCCATGAATCCAATCTCACCTCTTGACCATGAGTTAGACCCACGAATTTGATCTCACCTCTTAACCACAATCTTCGAACCACTAAGCACAAAGAAAGGCACATGAGAGACTGAAGTGAGAGAAGAAAGTTAAGGGAGAAGAGTTTATGGTTGTTATTGTGTTGTTTGTGTTTGTGATTTTGTGTTAATGTTTAAATTGGAGTTTGTGTTTTTTGTGTTTGGTTTTGGGTTTGTGTTTATGTTCTTGTGTTGATGTTTAAATCTGTGATTGTGTTCTTGTGTGTTATTGGTCAAAATGAATTAGATCTGAATTGATGTATTTTATTGTTTTTAATTTTGTTTTTTCTTTTTTAATTTCGTTAAAATTGATTAATTATTTTTTTTTATTTAAAGCTGACATGGCATTTTTTTAAATGCTGATTAAATTTTTATATTATTTTTTAATTGGTCACATCAGTATCAGTTTGCCACATCAGCAATTTTCATTGGTGAGCTAACAGAAGAACTAAAATAGAACGCGTTAATTGATTTAGGGACTAAAAGTGGTAAAATTAAAATGTAGGGACTAAAAGTGCATTTATGCCAATAAAAAATAGTGAAAAATTTACTATTTAAAAAGAGTTTAAAATAAAAAATAAAAGTAATTAAAATTCTCCTCGCAAAAAAACAAAAGGGTGAAGATTGAAGAAGTTTACTTATAAAATTTGGCAAAATCAAAGTCTGGATCTGGGCTCTGCCAAAATTGGTAAAAATAAAAAATAAAAAAAAATAGTGGCTGTGCCACATCATCGGATGGGAAGGATGCAAGAGCCACCTGTTACACACGAAGCACTGAATCATCTCCTTTCCACGCAGAGTAACCCTTAGAAAAAGCGCGGGAAAATCCTCATTCCCATTTTCGCGCCACAAAAAGCCCTAATTACAAATTCATCTCTCTCTCTCTCTCTCTCACTCTCAGAAATCAGATCAGAGAGATCATCTCACACCAAAAAAAAACCCTCATTTCTCACTCTCCGTAAAAACCCTAAAAAACCAATCAATCTATTCATGGACACCGAGGGCTTATCGTTAATCTGCGCGGGTCTCGGAATCGCCGAAGAAGACGACAATGGCAATCGGATCGGCTACTCCAAGGGCCAGTACTGTCTAGGTACACCTCAAAAATTCAAAATTTTTTTTTTTGAAGCTCTTATCCTTTACTTTTTGCTTTTTCAAGTTCAATTCAAACAAGCTGAATGATAGCATTGGGTATTGTTTTCAATTCAATTTAGTTTCAGCAATTGAATTTTCGTTTCCCAAATTTTTAAACTTGTCATTGATTTTCAGGAAAAGATTTATTTTTGTAAATAATCCAAAATCAGATTTTTTTGGGGTTATATAACCTAAATGATCAAGTTTACAGTTTCTCCAATTATTTAATTGTTGGGTTTTTTGTTTTATACTGTAAATTGGGTTATAGAAATTGATAAGCTTGGCTTTAGTTAAGATAAGAATATGTTTCTAGGTTCAGTTGAGAATGGGGTTCTGTTTTCTAAGGTCCCAGATAATGAAAATCACCAGAATTGGGATTCAATTTATTTAATTGGCTATATATTTTTTTCTCAACAAGTAAATGGGGATTTGATATTGACAATTGTTATAATTCTCAAATTTCTGTCAGATAATTTGAAAGATTTACTGAGGTTTTTGAGGCGCGATGATCCACATACACGAGATGTGTTCAAGCAAGTCTGTAAATGGAACATTGTGTCAAAAGATCTGATTCCTATTATAGAACACTGCCAAGATGATCGTAACTTGGTTTTGAATGCAGGCAGGTTTTCTTATATCTCTAATATTTATTGTGAAAGAGAGCTAAAGGATGAGTTTTTATTATTATTGTTGTCATTTGTTTGACAGTGAAGGTTTTGGTGTTCCTTACTATGCCTATTGAGCCTACTTCGAAAGATATTTCACAACACCTAGAGTATCTGTGAGGGTTGAAGTCGTCAGTTACGTGTAGTGACATTGTCGCTGTGATACTTTCACTTCTGGAAAGCCCATTGGAGAATTTGGAAAGGTGAGTAACGATTACACATAAGTGGAATCCTTGAGTTTCTATCATTTGATCCAGGTTGCATTTTTGATGAACTGGAACCAAGACAAGATTTTTGCAGTAAAGGCCAGCATTTTTCATTTTTCTTTGAAAATTTCTAGTGTGCTTGTTCAGATAGAAATTATTGCCTCTTTGTCCGAGCTAATGGTTTGTTAAACTTTAAGAGTTCTTATTATTTTTCATGCTTTACATACACTTCTGTCTTCCCCACCCCCTTTTTTAATATAAAAGCAAAAGTAAAAAAAATAAAAATAAATGCTTCATGTGCACTACCTTAAAGAGAGTAGGACTTGGTGGTCTTGTTAATCAGTGCTGCCTTTGTCGATGTGATGAGGAAACTGTGGATCATTTATTGATCCATTGTAAGTATGCTCATACCTTGTGGAGTGAAGTCCTTTGTTTGTTTGGGGTTCAGTGGGTGATGCTGAAGAATGTTGTTTCTCTTCTCTTTGCATGGTGGAATTGGTTGGGGAGTCACACTTCGATGGTGTGGAATATGATTCCAGCATGTCTTATGTGGTTAATTTGGAAGGAGCGCAATGCCCGTACCTTTGAGGAAACTGTGAGAACTGTTGACTGTGTGAAGTCTTTGCTACTTCGGACTTTGTTTGACTGGTCACGTATTTGGGGGTTTACGCATTGTCATTCCTTGTTTGAATTTCTTAATTCCTTTTGTCTTTCTTTTTGATTGGTTTGTATTCTTTTTAGTGCAATGAGTTTACTATCGTAAATTCATTGTACTTTTATTTTCAATAAAGTTTATTACCTATAAAAAAAAAGTTAAAATTAAAAGAATGCGATTTAGAGTGAAATGATGGGGCTAAAAATGACAGAGTACAAAGATACAAAAATTCTTAAGTGTAAGAAAGTGAAAAAAAAAGGTAGGAGTGATGGACAAAGCCTTAGTCCCAAACAAATATAGTGATTAGGGAGTTGAGGCAGTTGTAATAATTAGGCAAAATGGACTTTTATATTTTGAAGGATCCTCTGAGCATGCACTCCAATTTTTACTAATGAGTGTTGGCTGTATCTTAAATATATGAGCCTAATAAGTTTACATGTATATTTAAGAATTATCTGTTAGTGTTATTTTATTTTTGCTGCATCTAGAGAAGCCAGTTGTTTATACATTTTAAAAATCTCTAAATGTCATTACCATCCCTGGATTATTGTTATCTTCGCATTGGTTTTAAGTGCTCTGTAACTGTTTGAATTATCATTTTGATTTCTTTTATAATCAAAAAAAAAAAAAAAATCATTTTGTGACTACTGCCTATTTTCTATGTATTTGGTTTTATGACTAATCCTGTGTCATGCAGTGAAGCAGTCACAGAGGATGACTGGAAATTGGTGCAGCTTGTACTTAACTTTATTTCGAAATGTTCTAGCTATTCAAGAAATCCTGTTACAGCAAAAGGCAGGGGGATGTGCAAGTCAATTTTTATCTTTGAGAGAAAGATTTTTGGAACTTCTATTCCATTAGAATGTAATGGACTTAATTATAGTTATAACTCAGCATGTTGGTGGTTCATATGGCTATTTTCGTCAAGAAAATTTACTTTTATTAGAGATTTTCCATTACATCTTTATGGATCAAGAGCCAGAGTTAACCGCCAAAGCACATCTGAAGGGTTTTAAGGTTGGTTTCCTTTCATCTATTTCCACTGTCTTTTATAGTAACAAGATCAAGCCTTCTAAAAAAATGAAAGGGTAGATTGAAGGGGGTGAAGTAGAAAGGGTAAATAGAAGGGGATAAAGTAAAGCTTGTAACCTCTGATGTGAAATACTGAAACTACATTGACACCGTCACAGGCATAAATATGGTTTGCCAGAATGACTACAAGTCATCAGATACGAATTGGATTGGTTAAAATTGTCCTCCTCTTCAAGTTTATGGCTATTGAACTCCTTAGTGCTGTCTATCGACGCCATCTTTTATCTGTTCTATAGTTGCTTAATGGCATATATATGTGTGGTAGTCTGATAATTCATTTCAATTTTCTTAGGTGGATGTAGACACTGAAGATTCTCTTAGTAGTCTCGAATCCATTATGAAGGAGGAAGAAGACAAAAGAAGACTTTCCAGATTACGCAATATGAGTCGTCATTCACAGTTTATTGGGACATTTACGTGGGTTACCATGGTATGAAGTTCTATTGCTGATGCTAGCAAGTGTTGTCATTGAAAGCTTTAGTAACACTGGCAGTTTTTACTACAGGATGGTTCTAAGGCAGTATTAAAGGGAAATCCAAACTCTGCATCTCAAGATACCCTGCTTAAACCTCACAAGATTCCTTCGGGTCCTGTAAAAAGGATTGCATGGGACATTGGAAAATTACCTCCAACCAAGGATAAAATTTTGAAGTTGCTTTATGATTTTGTGAGCCAGTTTCTATCGGGAGGTTACAATGGCAAGTGTTTTTGGAAATAAATCTCTTTTTTAGGTTAAGTTTTGCTTCTTACAGCATTGTAATTTTATTACACGTCTTAATGCAATCCAAATTTTTACCAGTTTTGATGCAGTCAATTCGTGAGGATATTGAAAAGGAACATCATGCAATTCAGAAAAACGATGTCATTGTTTTCTTTCAGGTTGCTCAGTTTGTTAGCTCTTTTCAACATCAAAAGTTTTTGAATTCTAAGGTGAGACGTGAATTCTGGCATGTTAACCTATGTATTTGTTTTCATATCCCTGCACATAACTCAATTTCTTTTTTTTTTTGATAAGTAATATGACTTATATTCAACAATAAAAACGCAAACAGCCATTACAAGTGTTCATGATGGTGAACACAAAACAACAGCAAACAAAACAACAGAAAACAGAATAAGAGGAACAACTTAAGTGGCACTACTAAGGGTAGAAAAGAACTCCACAGCAGAAGAACAGTTTGAATAACCCCAGCACTTAGCCCATTCAAAAAGAGTATTTTGGCTGAGTGCTTGTAGCTGATCAAGCGTTCTCTCCAGATCCTCAAAAGAGCGCCGGTTCCTTTCCAACCAAACAACCCACATCAAACACCCAGGAACCATATTCCATACGTTTGAAGCATATTTTCCCAACCAATTACTCCAACAAGACACCAAATTCACCACAGAGCCTGGCATGACCCATTGAATCCCAAAAGCTTGTAACATTTGCACCCACAAAGCATAAGTTACCGGACAGTGAATGAGAAGATGGTCCACAGATTCCGCTGAACAGCGGCACA
This sequence comes from Quercus ilex subsp. ballota, assembly GCA_032727855.1. Classification (NCBI taxonomy): domain Eukaryota; kingdom Viridiplantae; phylum Streptophyta; class Magnoliopsida; order Fagales; family Fagaceae; genus Quercus; species Quercus ilex. Next base: position 10,105,270 of record CM064916.1, read on the forward strand.
TATAGCACCTATTCGCCAAATGGAGGCCCCGGAGATTATCCAAGGTAAGGATCCGGCCATGTGCCGCGGTCCACAAGAAGAAAGCCACCCTCTTAGGCACCTTGACTTTCCAAATCCCCTTCCATTCGAAGTAAGAAGGAGCTGTACCCCTGATCTTATGATAGAAAGACTGAGTATCAAACTTACCATTCCAATTAAGACACCAAAAGGGTCTATCCCACCCAAAACCTCGTGGGATCCGAGACTGAATGAGTTCTAGGAAAGAGAAGGCAGCCTCAAATTCCCTCTCATGAAAGTTCCTATAAAATCTCACATTCCAACATCTACTACTCCCATCCTCCTGATGATCCAACAAGTCAAAAATACAGGCTTCCTTGTCACTAGAACACGCAAATAACTGAGGATAGAGCATTTTAAGAGAAAAACCCCCAACCCACCTATAATGCCAAAAACGAATACGGGAACCATCACCCACCACAAAAGCTAAGTGTTTGGAGAACCTCTCCCAACCAACATTAATACCACGCCAAAGGCCACACCCGTGTGCCCTTATACAATCTTTAGTATTCCACCCCCCTTGATCCACCCCATATTTGGTGGCAATAACCCTCTGCCAAAGACTAGTTCCTTCTTGGCCAAACCTCCATAACCATTTACCTAATAGAGCTTGGTTGAAGTGACCTAACTTCTTAACCCCCAAACCACCCATCTCTAAAGGTGAACACACCTTCTCCCAAGCCACCAAAGAATGTTTAAAACACTCCTCCGAAGACCCCCACAAGAATTTCCTCTGAATACGCTCCAATCTGTCAGCCACAGCTACAGGGATGGTAAATAAGGAAAGATAGTATGTGGGAAGACTAGAGAGGGTACTCTTCAAGAGAGTAAGCCTACCACTCTTAGACAAATATAGATGCTTCCAACCAGCCAACTTCTTCTCCATCTTCTCCAAAATGGGGTTCCAAATGGATGCAGTCTTGTATGAGGTGCCCAAAGGCATGCCCAAATATTTCATGGGCAGGCTACCCACCCTACAACTGAGAATATTAGCCAAAGCATCAATATTACCAACCTCCCCCACCGGGACAATTTCTATAACCTATCCCTTCTTAAATCCTATTTAATTCCATTCAATAATCCTTTAACAACATATCTAGAGCACTACTTTACTGTTGAATTTCTAAAGATCCTCTAAGATGACTAATGCTTGAAAACCCAAAAAAAGGTAAAGAAAAGAAGTTGATGAATTTAAACTTTCGTTTCTCTCTTGTTTATATTTTTGTCAAACAATAGAATATGAATAGATTTGAAAGAGATGTGTCGCACTTTTTTTTTCCCTGAATCCCTAATCATGATCAGAAGAAAATAAATCACATTGCTCTTATCATATAGGCACTGGCAAGGTTTCTGGAATAGTGCAAACTTCTGGTTGTATCCTGTTTTTGAGCTTTGGGAATATGTATTGATGGAATTTCTTAACCAGGAAATTTGGTCCATTTGAGGACTTTCATTGTTCCAATCGAGTTTTCCAAATATTTTTACAAAAAGTGTTACTGTAGATGTTTCATGTATAAAGGATTAAATACAATTTTGGATTGAAAGCCAAAACATGCAATTTTAGTCGTTGGTTTCTACATGCTGTAAGACTGCGTCCCAAGTTCTGTTTCTTGATGTCTAGTTGATATATATAGCCAATAGTCCTATAGCTCAATTGGCTGGCACCTCGTGGTGTTTCCAAATGAGACATCGAGGGTTCAAATCCCTCCTCCCCCAATTATCAAATTATTTAAAAAAAGTTGACATATCTCTTGTTGCTTAATCATAATTATCTTTGATTTGCATTCTGTTTTTATATAGCAAATGTTTAGCTGGCCACCTTGTTTTCCTGTGTCTAACAGCCAAATGTGGGAGTGGATAATTTTGAAGACTTTGATAAAGATGCTGATAGCACAATTTTTAGAGGTGATATATGTGGACCAATTGCTGAATCCATGAATGAGTCAATGTTCCAACTAGTCATTCTAAAGTGGCGTAATGCATTTGATGGGTTAAAGGAAACAAATGATTACAAGTTTCTCTCTGCTGCTGGTTCTTTTTTGGAAAACATGGTAATTGTTAATCCCACTCAGAGTTCTGTTACTTATCTAGAAAAACTTCTGTTATATTGGCTTTGCTAGCCTGACAATATATGCTTCAGTAGTTATGCCCCCGCCCCCACCCCCCCCAATAAACCTTCCTTAGATGATGGTTGTTTGTATAAAGAAGGTTTTTGTAGCTCAGTTTATTTTTACATGACAAAAGGTTTGGTTTTTGTGACATTGGGTAGAGTAAATCAATGCATAATCTATGCAAATAATTTAATTGGAGAATACATTCACATTGGAATAAAGGTTTGTCTTTCCCATGTTTGGAATTGGATTCTGTAATTTTGAAGTTTTGTCTAAATAATGAAATTTTCTATAGCAGCCAAAATTTCAAATATGGAAACCTTTCTTGAGAAAGATTCATAGAAATGACTGAATGGGTGCAATGAAATTGGGTTTTTTATTATTATTTTTTTAATTTATAATATCAAGAATACAAATTTTAGGAGTAGTCAAACTTGTTTAAGTCACTGAAGGCCAGACAAACAATCTGTAGATAACATATATGGTGTCACCCTAATCCAGTTTTGTCCTCAGGATACATATATAATATTCTATCTACTCTAGTCCTTCTCCTACCCAGGTATCCAATTGGGTTCTATGCAGCAACAACACTCTTTAAGTTATTCGCACATTTCTTATTGTAAAAATAGCGCATAATGTCTATCTATTATAAGGTGGAATTTTTATGTTGGTTTGCAAATTGCTGTTTGTAGGATGTACCACTTGTTAATTGGGACACTGCCTTACAATTCGTACATAGTAGAACAGACTCTACAAATTTCCTTTGCACTTTAGAATCCACATTAAAATATAAATCCAAACTGTCCTTGTTGTGATACTTCTCTATAAGTTAGTGATATTGAGTAACCTTGTGATGTCCTTCCTAACTGCTTTTCCTGCTTGCAGATTAGCATGCTAGATTTGATGCTTAAGTTGTTGCCAGACGATGCTCAGGAGCTTTACACAGCTTGCGTTCTTCTTTAAAAGTTATTTTATGATCAGACTGATCAAGGGATGACTCAGTTCCTCTTGAATTTGATCAAAATGTTTGACACTCACAAACAACGAAAGAGGTTTTCCCGTTTCACACTAACAACCCAAAATGATTGATTTGTTTATCTTTCATATCCTGTTCTTGTATTTCAGTACCAGAAGATCGAAGTGGGCTGGTTGATGGGTGGATAGGATTTTTCCCCTCTTGCTTTTAGGGTTTCATATTTCAATTATTTATTATGATCTTTAGAGAGGGGAGATGGATTCAGGCTTCCACCAGGTATTAGCCCGTGCTAATGGATCATCAGGCAACACTTGTGATTGGCTTCTTGGTCTTCCTCCACTTGTTAAATTTGGGAGGAAAATACCTTGCTAGATTTTATTTATGCTTCTCATTTTCTTTTTTAAGTTTTGGGTGGGAGAAATGACTCCCTCAGTTATACGCCTTCATTTATATTGGTCGGATACGTAGATGCTTTCTAAAATTTTCTATTATATGTAGTATATTTGATTGACTGTATGCTAGATAAGTACTCTTTTGTATTTTCCAGTTTATACATGTTAGAAAAATTACGATTTTACTAAAATTAAAGGAAGTTTCTCTCACTAATTCTTTTGTTCTTAGAAATGTTTCTCTATAATCAAGCTTCCAGTTTGAAATTTGATTTGATGCATGAGTTGCATTTGTTTGTGTCTGTTCTCATTTTCACTTAAATCTGGACATCTCAATTTATGTATATTAGTTATGTGACTTCTATTTCTTTCCTGCAATTAAACCTACCTGCATAAATTATACCAGAATAACAATGTGTATGCAACCATGAATGTACCTACCCCTTCCCCCAATAGCCTCACTGGCCTCTATAGGTACTTATGCAAGACCACTTGCACATTCTTATATCATCTATTCACTATAAAAAGTGTAATTCTTTTTTGAATAGATTGGTGCCATAGCTGACCCCAAATTTTGGGAATAAGGATTTGTTGTTACTGTTGTGTTGATGCCATATTTATGATACTCTTCTTCTCAGTGATCTCGCAGATATGGTAGAAATGATGCATAAAGTTGTGCAGCTCATGGAGAACCTTCAAGCACGTGGAACTTTGAGGGTGTGTTATGCTTCTGTTTGTGCCTTATTGGGTTAAATTTAGATGAAAATCTGTTTGTTTTTCTTTGATATTTTTTGGTCTTAGAGATCTATCCTGACAAAAAATGACCCCATTTTTTTATTTGTTAGCTAGCCAATCACATTTTCTTTAATTTCCATTGTTCATTTAATTACTAGCAAAAGTGCAATAAATGCATACATTGAAATTTCTATAATTTGTTTCTCAAGTTAACTTATGTCTGCCATGAATTGAAAATTTTATAATTTTGTTCCACAAAGTTGATACTCCTATTCCAAAAAAACAATAATGTAACAGACTTACAAAGTTAACTCATTCCCCTTATAATTTTTCTAACAGACTTATCTTAATGATAATTAGTATATGTCATATGCATTCCAATTGCCTACACGGGGTGTTTTTTTCCTCATTTAACTTATATTTGTTATCAGTAAAAGTTGATTTGTATTTTCCTGGTGTGTCTTTTTTTTTTTTTTTTTTTTTTTTTGCTCTGATGGAAATTAGTGCATTTTCTTTTTATATTTAGTGAATTGTCACGTAATTCTATGCAATGCTTCTCCCATGCATTTATACTCTTCTATGAAAATTGGGATTTCTTCCGACTCTCTGTTCTTTAATCTGTTTGAATTTCTGCATGCATCTTTTGGCTTGAAAACTTTCCTTGTGAGACACATGCATCCGTTTTTTTCCATTTGCAATCTTTAGGAAAAAACACTTCTCTATTAACATCTTTGATTTTATTTTTAATTAATGAGGTTATGTATTATCAATGTTCTGTTTATCAGTCTAAGGAAGCCTTTGTTGTGGGGATCTCTGTTAAAACTGTTTCTCCTTTTTTAGGTTTCTAGAAAATCAAGGAGAAAGAGAAAGAACAAATCATTGAGTGACAAGGAAGCAGGAAACGTACAGGATGATCATGTCACTGTTCAGAATGAGATTGGCATCTCTAATAGTGAGCAATCAGCAGATATGAGCATAGCACAGAAGGGAAGTCTAACAAACACAAATTCTGATGGGAAAGAAAACATCATGTTTTGTGCTCAGGCCGATGAACATGATATATCCATGTCGGAGACAGGAAACCTTAAAAGCAGTGTGCCGCATATGGATAATGAAAGTGCTGATCAGGCTAATGATGATCCTTGTTATGGCACAGGTGATTCTTCTGATGATGAGCAGCTAAATGCAACTGATGAAGTTGATTTTAAGGTGTCGACTTTGATATCTGCTTTTGCAAACAACAACATTATTCATAAATTATGTTGGTTACTAAAGTTTTATAAGAGCAATTCTGCCACTACAAATCACTACAGAATTTGCATGTTGCGGAGGATTACTGATGACTTGGAGCTCTCTCCAATGCTGTATCAGGTAAAACTTCATGATTTACGTACTTTTCAGAAGAAAAGGAAAAACATGGATGTTCTATTTTTCAAAAGACAATAACTTATATTTCATAGGAGTATTAAGTACTGTGCAATTAAAGCTTAATTGCTCCCTGTTAAAATCACCTATGCCAACTCTACCCTTTGTATTGCTTATTATAGATATTTTACCCCAACAATATGATGAGAAGTGATAACTTCTTAAAAAATTGAAGCAAAAATTTACCCCATCATAAAATTAAAATATGAAATAGTTATAGACAAGAAGAATTAGTTTCTTTGTTAATAAGAAAATGTGAAGTAAATCATCCCAACAGATATGATGAACCTCGCTTATTTTAGAGTAAAAATTTTCCTTATCTGTATATGTGAGTTTTTATTCTTATCTAAAAACTCAAGGTCTTAGGTAAAATAAAAAATTCAAATAATGTCCAAATTTAATAATTTTCATTAGTAGGTTAAAAATGACTTTGCTAAGAACAATCTTTTTTAAATATATATGATAATTTAATATATATATATATATATATAGCATGTGTTTAGATCTTAGGCATAAACATACAAAAAACTTCATAAAAAATAAATGGTTAATGTTGCATTGACCACTTTGTAAAAGTAGTTCAATTCCTTTAGGAAGAAGTTGTTGATAAAAATAAATATCTAAAAGTAAGGTTTATTCATCTGGTGAAATATATTAGGATTTATCTTCTCAAGGAAACCTAGGACGTTCATATTTTCTCTCTTCCCTCCCCCCCCCCCCAAAAAAAAAAAATCCAATTATTTATGAATTTGTATCTTATTTGCTTCTTATGCACATATTTTGGCCGTTATCAATCCTGATCACATTCCATAGTATCCTAGTTGAGCAGAAGTCATGTCCATCAAAAGGTTATGCAAACATTGTTGATTTCCTGACAAGTTTTGTCAGAAGGATGCTAAGAAAAATGAAAATTCAACCCATTCTTTTTGTGGAAATTCTCTTTTGGAAGAAGCGCAAAGAAAGCCATTACATTAATGCTGAATATATGTTGCATGAGATTGGCTCTTTGAAGAAAGACAGTAGAAACTGGGAAAATATTCCAGAGGATGCAGAACTTGGTTCATCACAGGCCAAAGGATGGACCAGTAGAAGCATTGCAGATGCACTTGGTGAAGATGAAGCTGATGTTGTGATCTCTCATGAGCAAGGATATCAGAAGTAAGAATTTTTTTGGAAACTTGCGTATTTGTTTAGTCTTTATCTTTTTCTTGACCTTTTCATTTTTGTGTTTCTTACACTGCATATTTACAATGATGCCAAACCAAGTTATTCTAGAATCAATTCTTCTACGACCACACACTTTGCCACAACTTTTATTACAACTTGCACGTGTTAACCTGTGATTGGATCATGTCACCTACACATGGGTCCACCACTGGTACTTGGTAAAAAGTAATCCAATCACCACTTAACACGTGCAAGTTGTGAAACAGTGCGTGGCAAGTATGTCCCTAGAATCTCAAACCATCCATTTATAGTCTTGTTCAGAGATGCTATTTTGTACTTATAATTTATTGAAGTTTCTCTTCATTTAAGAAAAAAAAAGTTTATCTTGATTGAAAGTGTAAAAGGTATACATTTACATTAAAAACTCCTTGGTGCATTTGGTTGTTGCAGTAGGGAGCAGTCCATGGAACATGAATCTGAAAGGGATCCTAGAAGAAAGAAAAGACTTTCTCTCGATGGCGAAATGGAGAGAAAAATTAAGGATCTCTATGAGAAGTAAGTGTGCTTTAATTTAGCTGTTTTATTTCTTACAAATGTTGTTCCTAAAACAGCACTTAGATTATTGTAATTATACCTGATACTATTTGAAGCATGCAAAACGTTCGATGGGTATTATTGATTGTGTATTGTTTCATTTTTCTTCTGATTTCTAAACTTTTTGCTAAAGTCTTTTCTGAAAAAATGTGGCCTTTTTAGATTCAAAGATGATTGGCATTGTAGTCGTCTTATTGCTGAAGTTCTAGAACCTGATGGTAAAGTTTCACTAGCACAAATTTCTAATAAGCTTAGAAAGCTAGGACTGAAAGTTGCACCAAGGAAAAAGATGCGCTATGATGATGACCATGATGGAGATGGAAAAGCGATGGAAAAAGGTAGTAATCTCCATTACTCAGATGATATGGAGGGAGGTTTATTGAGGCCTTTGTAAGTACTATAATAAATTTGTACTTTATGAATGTTATAGATAATATGTGCGTTGTATAAGATTGTATTCTAAAGCAGTGGCTGATAATGCAAAGCATTATCCACATAAAAGCTTCTAGTGTTATGTTTATAGTTTGAAATCTTTGTTTATTAATTTTCCTTCTTTCTTTTGGAAAAGTCTCTGATACCTCCCTTACTATATTTCTATAGGCACAAAAGGAAAAGAGTTTCTGCTTTTAGTGAAGATCAGGAAGATATGATCAGAGCTCGATATGAGAAGTGAGTGTTGCGTAGCTTGGTTTCTGGTTACAATATTAGATTAAGTCTCCTTTTACATCAAATATGCTAAAAAGTTGATAAAGATGTGATGGAAAATGTTATTTTGTTATTATTTGAATTTTTAAATAAAAAAAGTTTGGCCTTTGTTTGATCCTCACAGATTCAAAGAGCATAAAAGGTGTAGCTACATGATTGCAAATGCATTGGATGCAGATAATAAATTCACAGTTGTTCAAGTTTCTCATAAGCTTAAGCAACTAGGTTTTCGAGTTCCTCAACAGAAGAAGTTTGAAGCCAACATGCTTATAAAAAATGAGAATTCTAATAGTTTGTTCACAGACAAAGCGCATGAACCTGATGATGAAACATTGTTATTGTTATTGAATAGGTAATATTATATTCATAGGCTGTATCCTGTGCTATTTATATTTGGATTTTGTTGCTCTTCTTATATTGAAACATTAGGGTTTCTTGATGTGCACCCCTGTATACTTATCCCAGTTATTAAAATCATTCTTTTTGGTATTAAGTTCAGTAAGTATTCCAAATAGTTCTGTACATTCCTTTTAATGGGTTTGGTGGCATGAGTCAAGCTTTAATTTTGGGGAACCCTATCAATGTGAGGTTGTGAATAGGTGGGATACTCATTTGAGAAGTATGTTGCTTTGTCATGTTCTTGACTTAAGCTTAGTCATCATTTAGTTATTGTAGGTTGCTTTCACATTTCTTTTAACTTCTCCACCATGTTTGGTATTATAATTCTTAATATGAAATTGGGCATTTTCACATTCCATTGACACAAGTTGTTATTTTCTTGCTTAACATCTCAAGATGTTTTTACAATTTTGTTTTGTTTCTTGTGGTTGTAGTTTCAAGTTTGTAATTCTGTTGATCTTTGACTCGATCTTTTTATCATACTGCTCATCCATCTAGGCATCATCATTTATCTCCACATTTCTGAACCTTCCTCTTTGCCTTTCTCATTTATATGTTTATTTTTTAAAATTTCTCAGTTTTTTACCTATCAAAAAAAAAAAAAAGTTTATTTTTTTAAATTTCCCATCAGTCAAACCATAGGGCATGGCTGGTTTAATGTCAGATATTTGGTTTTCTCTTACTGATGGACATGTGCAATTGCCAAAATCATCCCTTCATTATATTTATGTTTTCTCTGAATTTTTCCCTACATATATGAATTTTCATTTTCATTTTTCCAAGTTCAGATGAATTTGACATCTCTTGTCAAATATTGCTGGATTTCCTGATGTTACTGATCTATATATATATATATATATATATATGTATATATTAAAAAACTGTAGGCGCAAAAAGGAGAATGAGAGGCTATTTGGTGAGTGTGGACGACTAAATTTCTCGGTTCGAAATAAATCAAAAAAGTAAAATAGTTTCACAAATGTGAATTTGTATTGATGAATGTGTGGTACAATTCTCTGTGATTACAAAAGAGTGATCCTCTGATTCGATCTCCTTGAAAGATTTGTTGATTGGAGTTGTGGTAATATAATTTTGATTTGAACACCAAATATACTTCAATTTGGTTGAAGAATGGATCGAAGACCTTTGAGATAGAATTACAATGAATCTTTGGCTATGAGCTTGTTAGAAATTCTTTGTTCTTCGGACGTTCTTTGTCTTTGAAGATTTGTGGTGGAAGTTCTTCGGGACTTTAGAAGCTTGAATCCGTAGAGCTTCACTGATTTGTGGTTTGTGAGGTTTCTGGAGGCTTTTGAGCTTGATTCCAGTGAACTTTGAGATTTAAGAATATGATTTGGATGATTCCTCTTTGAATGTTCTTCGTATTTGAAGGTTTGTGTTGGAAGTTCTTCGGTGCTTTAGAGGCTTAAATCCGTAGAACTTCACTGATTTGTGTTTATTGAAGTTTCTGGAGGCTTTTGAGTTTGATTCCAGTGAACTTTGAGATCTAGGCAGGTAGTTTGGATGATTCTGCTTCGAATGTTCTTCGTGTTTGAGGGTTGAAGTTCTTGAAGTTGTTGAAGGCTTCAGGGCTTGATTCCAGCAGAGCTTCTGGACTTCTGAATCTTTTCTGATGCTGCTTGTGCTTCAGATGGCTTGGTGCTCTTTCTCCAGATCTTTTGATCTCTTCTTTCTCCAGATCTCTTCAAATGCCTTAGGAAGGCTTCTATTTATAGGAGTTTAGGGGTAGGTAAGCAACACATGGCAAAGTCTGATTGGTGACATGTGGCAGAGCTTGATTGGTCCGCTTGTGTCATCGCTTACACGTGCTGGATTGATTGTGTCATCGCTTACACGTGCGAGACTGCTTATGTCATCGCTTACACGTGGGCTGATGTGTGATTGGTTTTTGCATGACACTTGGCAAATTTCTATTGGTTTTTGAATAGTGATTGCAAAACCTAGCAGCAATATGTGGCGCTTTATAATTGGCTGTATTTTGTAGACTTGGTAGTGTGACGTGTCAGCTTGTGATAAGTCGGGAATTTTCTCTCTACAAATGCCCCCTCGAGACTCGTTCATGCACACAATTTCAAAGTGTGGTATGAGAATGAGTTTCGAAAATAGATTTTTACACTTGGCTCTTCAAATGAAGTAATTGAAGGTGGTGGAGCTTTCAGCAGGATGAAATAATTTTCGAGGAGTAGACCCACCCACATGAAAGGTTTTGATGAGACCGAAAAGAGGTCTGCGAGTATTTGAATGTACTTGCGTGACCGAGCCTTCTCAGGAGAGGTTAAGTTGAAGTAACTTCAGAAGAGTGTTTTTGGATCGTTGGCGGCGATCACAGGGTGTAGAAGATGGGGAAGACGCGAGGATGGTGGCTGGGTACAGCATGCAGAGTCATGGGGCCAGCCTCGTGTTTTTGAGAACTTCTGGTGAAGTTATATCAGAAGAATATGCTTTGGATTATGGCGAGGACCTGTGGGAAAGTGGTTGAATGCGCATGCGTCATCGTTTCACTTAGGTTAAGTTAAAGTAATTTCAGAAACTTAAGGATTTTGGGTATGCTGATGGTTGTGAGAAGAAGACGATGGAGATGAGGTGGAGATGGTGACTGTGTGAAAAAGATAGGGATGAAGCAAAGCGAATGAGTGAAACATACGCCACCATGGCGCTGGCCCTGTACGTCGGGGACCCTTTGGTGTAGATGTTTCTAGGAAGTACAACTTTGGATATGGGACTGACTGCATGCTGTATGAGGTCCGGCGGTAAGTCATCGAATGTGCGTGTGTGATGGGACCATGCCGACGGACATTAAGTTGAAGTAATTTCAGAAGAGTACTTTCTGAAATACTTCAAGATGATTTTAAGTTGGAGTAATTCCAGAAAATGTGTTTTGAGGTACCAGCAACGATGACCTTTGGGTCCCACAGTGGTGGGGACATGGAATAAGGCTCTGATAACCATTTATCGGCTCCGAAGACTGAACTCTGATGAGCTGGTGCCTTGAAGGTTGTTTCAAGTGTTGGATGAAAGACAATTTGTAGGATACTCCAACACTTTTTACCATCTTCACCTACTGCTGCTTATTGGAAAAACACAGAAAAATGAAAGATGGAGCTAACTTGTGATTCTGGTCTTAGAAACCAGCCAAGTTGCTGTTTGTTCTGAACCACTGCTTCTGTTGGAAGGCCAAGCAATTGGAGAGAGACTACAAGAGCCCTGAGGTTTGGAACAGTTGTCTCTGCTGGACTTGGATTTCCTGGCCAACCAAATCCGAGGAAGCATGGAACCTCAATGCAGACCTTGTTATGAGTAATTTTATGGACAACTGTGGTCGTTAAGGGGAGAAACAAAATTTGTTTGGATCTCAAAACTACAATGATGTTGTGAAGAGGGTTTCTACCGAACCATGAGAGGATTGATTTCAAATTGATTATGAAGCAATTCTGATTGCAAAGTGTTGAGAATGATGAAGTCATAGTGAGAAATGGTTGTAAGGAGGAGGACTTGAAAATTTGAAAGAAACAAATCTTCATTTCATGACTCAATGTGTTTTTCTTGATGAGTTCTTGATGAATCCGGCCCTTCTATTTATAGTGGAGAGACGAAGAATGGTAGATGGGTAATTGAGAATGGCGGTTGAGAATTTTTGGTGAGAATGGTAGATTTTCGACTGGTAGGCATCGAATGGTAGGTGAGAATGTTTGGCACGGAAAGGGGAATGGTAGGTTGGACGGGTGACCCGATGTAATTTCAAGTTCAAGACACACTTGTGAGAGTTCATCTGTACTTTGAAAGGGAAGCCTTGATGAAGTCTGGAGAACAACCCTGAGGGGATCCAAACTAAATGGATGCATCTCAAATTTTGATATTGAGAGCTTTAGTTTTGGACATTGTCAGTTCTTCGGAGATGTGAGTTAGATTGGTGATTTCCAAGTCACGAAAAACTATGCAAGACAAGTCTGGCTCGAAAATCTTGACTTTGGGTTGATTTCAACACAAAAGACAACTATCTTGGAATTGAGTTATTTGTGCAATTTTTGAGTCTCAAATAATGGAACGGACTCCAAAATTGGAATGTACGCGAAAAATTGAGCAAGAAAGGTCCATTTTAAAATTTTTGACTTTTGGTCAACATTTACGCAAAAGTCAACTTTTTGGAAATTGGACGTTTGCACAATTTCCGAGTTTCGAATGAAGAAACGCATCCCAAAATCGGAATGTACTCGAAAAACTGAGTGGGACAGGCCCTTTTTGAAAATTTTGACTTTTTGGTCGAAGTCAAAGGTCAAACTTGGTCAAAGTATTTTTTTTTCCTCTCTTTTTTTTTTTTAAGGCGGTTCGGACCGGGTCAGATTTTCGGGTCGGTTCGGGTCAAACGGGTTAGACCGGGGTAGTGGAGGATGACGTCATAGCAATAAGGGCGCGTGCCAGCGCGTGACATCAGTTTCGGCGCGTGTAAGCGTGTGGATGTATAGGGTTGCGCGTGGGAGCGCGTGTTCGTTGAGGCTGTGACTCCGGAACTTCTGGTTGCGCGTGACGGCGCGTGACTCATCGATTGGGCCTGAAATTTTTGGGTGTTGTAGATCGGATGTCGTAGAATCTAGTGGTGAGGTTGATTTTTTCAATTAGTGATCCGATTTGCACAGATGTGAAGGTGGAGGCCATGATCTTCGAAGACTATGGGGGCGCGTGGAGGCGCGTGGCTTGTTATCTGGACCGGAAATTTATTGGTTTGGTAGATTGAAGGCTGTAGAAGATCGTTGTTGGTTCAGTTTTATGAAATCCTGAACTGATTTGCACAAATTTGTCAGAGAAGGCTGCGGGTCATTGTTGGACTTATGCGGCTTTTCAACAGCTCTAACAAGGCGGCACCTGTGTTTAGACTTGAAGGTCGTGAAGTGGGTGATGAGCCACCATTTTCTGACTCTCTTCATTAAATGTGCTCTTTTATTCTCAAAATTTGGTGTAGACTTCTTTGATTTTGAGTGCATTTAAGTTTGCAAAGTCTGACTTTTAAACTTAAGACGTTTTCACATTTTTTTTTTGAAACGTGAACACCATTTTTTTGTTTTCCACTAGCTGGTTGGTAGAACCATTTGATGGTTTGTCTGCATTCTCTATATAAAGAGTACGTGAATATCTCAATTCATCACTTAGGCATTCTCAACCTTCAACTTCTTCTCCTGCTTTCAAGATTTTTTTTTTTTTAAATTTTTTTTTTTTTATGTGCTATGAGACTTTTTTCCCTAACAAATTTTTTTGTTGCTCGTTTTTGTTTTGCAGCACAGTTTCCTTGATCTTTGGGTTTTGACATCAAACTTTGCGCTAACATTCTCATAGAAGTGTTTGCTTTCATTTGGTGGCTTTGTATTTCATTGATAGCAACGTTCTTGCAGTGACGTATGGCTTCATGTTGTTACATTATTTTCTTGCAACAACAATCTTTTAGTGATATTCGTCTTTGCAACAACGTTTCCATAAGGATATTCAGCTAGGCAACAATGCTATCACCAGTACTTGTCTTTGAAGTCGTACTGGCTCTGATGTTGGCAAGAAGTAATGCTAGCACTTGTTTTTGTATGAAGGTGATCCACACTTGTCTTTGTCATGAAGCTGGGCCAACTCTTGCATTTGCATTGAAGCATCACCATTACTTGTCTACTGAAGCAATATTTGCACTCGTCTTTTTTAATGAAGCCTTTTCAACATGAAGCCACGTCAACACTTTACTTGCACCGCAGCCATGCCAATATTCGTCTTTGCCATGACATCTTGTCAACACTTCATCTGCACTGAAGTCGCACCAATATTGGCCTTTGAAGTTGCATTAGCGCCAATTTTTAAAGGCGACAAAGTTCAAACATCAAGGGTACATAGTACTATCGCCAAGCATCAAAATTTTAGAGATGCTAACAAGACTTTGAAGATGCAAGAAGATACCAACAAAACCTTGAAGTTTCAAGAAGCGCCCATCAAGACTTAAGGATACAAAGAGATGTCGTCAAAACCTTGAAGATGCAAGGAGACTGTATTAAGACTTTGAATATGCCACCAAGAATTTGTCATTGCACGAATATGCTCTTAGAGGTGAGATGAAGTAACACCATCTTTAGATGTTGGAAGAAGGTGACGTCCAAATTTCAGAGACATGATGTGAAACGGCACCACTCAGAAGTGAGATGATGTGGTTCAAATTCCGGAGTTGTGAAGTGACACAACCTAGAAGAGAGACGATGTAGCTTAGACTTGCAAGGTACAAGAAGATGCCTCCAGGAGACAAGTGATGCAAAACATACTTTAGAGACATGGGAGGATGTCCACAGAAGAGGGGCAATGCCATGAAGATTTCATTCTTTGCAAAAGAGGTTGAAGGTTTTATTTTACTCCACAACCAAGAACTAACTTATGTTTATCATTTGTTCAAGGAAAGCTGAGCAACATCAACTCCTTATAGTCTTCATTTTCTACTACAATGGCCTTTGATCATCATAGTTTGAGCAATTGATTTAAGTGATGCCTTGCCAATCAAAGGGTTCTTGAAAGCACGCTGATGGCCTATGGAGAAACTCTTCAAGCTAGACATGCAATCCTTCTTCTTTTCATGTGACTGGACTTTAGTAAATGATACTAAGTTGCCTACGTACCCCGGAAAGGGATCAAGTCATTACGTAGTTCAAAAGATTTTTTTTTTTTGTTTTTTGTTGGTGTTGTTTTTTTTTTTTTTTTTTTTTTTTTTGCAAAAAAGGGGGCTCAGTGTGTAATAGTGGGTATCACCACTAATCGAACCCGAGACCTCTCAAGGGCGACTTGGGCATCCAACCACTACGCCACACTAGCAATTGGTGACATAGAATGGGATTAGTTTCTCCTTATTGGTACGCTTTCAAAGGTAATGGGAAGACATCATGTACCCTTGCAGCGCTGTAGTGGGTAGTTTAAGCTCTTGCCGAGGAGCAATCCTCGATGTTCAAGCGTAAAAGTGTTTAAGGAACTTCCCATTGATGGGGCCGATCCTTGCATCATCATTGTTGATCAACTTGTACGCTTGGTTGGTGTTTCCCCCTTGCTTGAGAGTTGGAAGTACATCATAAGCAACGGTCACATGGTTTGACCCGACAACTTCATTGAAGTCTAAATCAATCTTGTTTTCTTTGGCAAGCTTCATGATTTGTTCTTTGAAGACGAAACATTTTTGGATTGGGTGGCCAATGATCCGATGATATTTGCAGTAGTTAGGGTCATCAACTTTCCCCATGTCTTCTGGTCGCTTGCATTCTGGCAATTCAATCAGCTTCAATTGCAATAGTTGTTCTAAGATGTTTGGCACATCTTCATTGGGGAATGGATATACTTTTTGCTCACGTTCCTTGAAAGTCAGATGACGCACCTCGTTCTTTTGCCATCCTTCAAGCCGTTTTTCATTTGCATTTACTCCTCTTCTTGGAACCTTAACTTCGGCAGTGTTAATAACCATTGGGTCTTTGAGACTGACTTTTGCATTCCTGTCATTCCTCCTTACTTCCTTTTTGCTTTCTTCAGGTATAGGAGGTTTTGTACTTCCATGGCTAGCAATGCTCAACTCCATGTTGTGGGCACGAGTTGCTAACTCTTCAAATGTTCGAGGCTTTATCCCTTGAAGGATGTAAAGAAGTCCCCAATGCATGCCTTGGATGCACATCTCGACCGCAGAAATTTCAGAAAGTCTATCCTTGCAATCCAAGCTCAAAGAACGCCATCGATTGATATAATCGACCACCGGCTCATTTTCCCATTGCTTAGTATTAGTAAGCTCCATCATGCTCACCGTGCAACGTGTGCTATAGAATCGGTCAAGAAACTCTCTTTCGAGTTGTTGCCAACTGTCAATTGACTCAGGTTCTAAGTCTGTATACCAGTCAAACGCATTCCCTTTGAGCGAACAGACAAATTGCTTTACAAGGAGGCCTCCTTGAGTCCCTGTGTTCTCACAAGTTTCTACAAAATGAGTAATGTGTTGCTTAGGATTTCCATTGCCATCAAACTACAAGAATTTGGGGGGTTGATACCCATTTAGCATCCTCATGTTGTCGATGCACTTTGTGTAGGGTTTTGAATATGTGAGAGAACTTGTAGAAGAACCTCCATATTGTGCTCGAATGGTGTTCGTTATCATGTCTTGCAATTGTTGGACAGATATCGAGGCCATTGAGGTGGAATGTCCGTGTTGAGAAGTGCCTTCACCTCTTTTTCCTTTATCGACCCTAGTGTTTTCTCCTTTCAAGGTAAAGCCAGGTGGGTGCTCAGGACCAAGACTTGATTCACTCGAATCTTGTACCTCAAGCTTGTTCATTAGGGTTGCAATTTTGATATCCTTTTCTTCAAGTGCTTTTGTGAGAAGGACGACCCTTTGTTCCATTTCAGCCATCTTTTCTTCCATGGTAGAGGTGTTAGTCATCATGACTGACACAACTTCCCAAGATGATGGAGAAGAAAGTGACTTGAAGTGAGCACGTGAAATCTCATCTTTTGGGTTCCCTTTGATGGGAGAGAAATCGTGCGACCAACTTCTTGTGAAGGAAGAAGGGGATTTGCCCCCATACTTGAGGTGTTCCAAGGTGGAGATGTCCTTGTTGATGACCTTGTTTCTTGTAAGAGGGTCTAAGGAGATGATTGTCTGGACCTTGGCTTCCTTGGTTGATTGAGATTGAAGTTGATTGTTTGCTTTGGGTTGGCTACAACTGATTACACCAATGTAGTTGTTGGTGGTAGTCGTACCAAGTTTAGTTGAAGTAGCTATTGTTGAAGCTTGAATATTCTTGCTAGAGGCCATTTGAGCTAGTAGCAAGATGATGAAGATTTCTTTCTTTGAAGGAGAAATAGATGAGAGGCAAAGATGTCCCACCGGGCGTGCCAGAATATGTGGACGACTAAATTTCTCGGTTCGAAATAAATCAAACAAGTAAAATAGTTTCACAAATGCGAATTTGTCTTGATGAATGTGTGGTACAATTCTCTGTGATTACAAAAGAGTGATTCTCTGATTCGATCTCCTTGAAAGATTTGTTGATTGGAGTTGTGGTAATGTGATTTTGATTTGAACACCAAATGTACTTCAATTTGGCTGAAGAATGAATCGAAGACCTTTGAAATAGAATTACAATGAATCTCTGGCTATGAGTTTGTTAGAAATTCTTTGTTCTTCGTGTTCTTCGGACGTTCTTCGTGTTCTTGGTGCATTCTTCGTCTTTGAAGATTTGTGGTGGAAGTTCTTCGGGGCTTTAGAGGCTTGAATCCGTAGAGCTTCACTGATTTGTGGTTTGTGAGGTTTTTGGAGGCTTTTGAGCTTGATTCCAGTGAACTTTGAGATTTAGGAATATGATTTGGATGATTCTTCTTTGAATGTTCTTTGTATTTGAAGATTTGTGTTGGAAGTTCTTCGGTACTTTAGAGGCTTGAATTCGTAGAGCTTCACTGATTTGTGTTTATTGAGGTTTCTGGAGGCTTTTGAGCTTGATTCTAGTGAACTTTGAGATCTAGGCAGGTAGTTTGGATGATTCTGCTTCGAATGTTCTTCGTGTTTGAGGGTTGAAGTTCTTGAAGTTGCTGAAGGCTTCAGGGCTTGATTCCAGCAGAGCTTCTGGACTTCTGAATCTTCTCTGATGTTGCTTGTGCTTCAAATGGCTTGGTGCCCTTTCTCCAGATCTTTTGATCTCTTCTTTCTCCAGATCTCTTCAAATGCCTTAGGAAGGCTTCTATTTATAGGAGTTTAGGGGTAGGTAAGTGACACGTGGCGAAGTCTGATTGGTGACACGTGGCAGAGCTTGATTGGTCCGCTTATGTCATCGCTTACACGTGCTGGACTGATTGTGTCATCGCTTACACGTGCGTTGATGTGTGATTGGTTTTTGCATGGCACTTAGCAAATTTCTATTGGTTTTTGAATAGTGATTGATGAAGTCAAGAGTTTCACCAATGAGCCGCACGGTACCTACGCGCTTGAATATTGATCTACACAACACAAAGAAGGGGAAACCTTGCAGAGAGCACCGGTGTGGTGCCGGCCGAAGACCCTCCGAAGGTTAAGTTAGAAAATATGCTCACAACTCTAGAGTGCTAGAGAGGGTAAATTATGCGTACCTTGATTAGTGAGGGTCATGGAGCTTTTATAGCAGTAGAGGGTGGACTTCTCTTACTTGGAGTAGAAGTCGTTTCCATGTAGGAATCCTCTTCATCGTGGATCGCAGAATCCCTTCCTTATAAGACTCTTATATCAAACGTGGACCGCAAGCATCTCTTTACCAAAGGTCCTTATGGCCTTTGGGCCTACTGACATTTCATTTTGGGCCCATCCATTATTGGCCCACAGTGACGGACCGTCAGGCCCATTTTGTGCCCAAATTCTTCCTCTTCAGTTGCCCCCTTCACCTCATGGGTCCGTCATACTTTAGTGGACGGAATCAAGGGGTGACAATAATACTGAGGCATGACGGTTAAAAGGGGCTGTGGGTCGACGGTCCCAGTCACCAAGGATGACGGTAAGAAGGCTTAAACAGTTAGTAATCTGGTAATCGACAAGGCCTGAAATGCATTAAATGGCCATCGACACGTGTCACGTTTTTACAGGCCATTAGATGGGATCGAGGCGTCGCTTCGTCTTCCGTGCACTTCCCTTATAAATACTGCTTCCTCCTCCTCTCATTTTTCACTTTCAGAAAGATTTTCATTGTCAGAGAGAGACCGTCGCACCTGTCAGAGAGAGACCGTCCACCTACTGCAACCGTCAGCGATACATCTGTTCAATCTAATTTCTCCAGGTAAGCCATTTCTATCCGTCTTATATTTAATTCCTTATATAACTATGAAGAAACAATTCCCTTCCTTTCCCGTCATATTTTGTAATATCCATTATAGCCTTAGGTTTTGTCCTTACCTGTAGGAAAATGTCTAGTGCGTCAAGTAACCAGTCCGTCGTTCGCGACGGCGAGTGTTATGAGGAGGTGTATCCGTCAGGTCACAAAGACCGAGAGGATTTGAGCGAGGATAGGAGTCCGTCTTCATCTTCTCCTTCCTCAACAAATGAGGATATGGAAATCGTAGAAATAGATGAAGAGCAAGTAGAGGAATATAGATCCGTCGTGGCAGCGGACGGACTTAGGCTGTTCGTCATGCTGCCGGAGTGGACGGTCAACGCATTTACTTCAAAAATCAAGGAGCCACATTTCAACACCATTAGGGACAACTACCAAATCCCCGAATATATCCCCCTCCGTCTACCTTATAAGTCTGAGAAGTGTTATTACCAGGGGGTCGACGGCGTTGGGATATATGAGCAGGTGCTCAAGGCTAGCCTTAGATTCCCACTGAGTTCACTCCATCGCGAACTCCTACAATATTTGGGATTGTCCGTCAGCCAGATATCCCCAAACGCCTGGCGAGTCTTTATTGCCATGGAGGTGCTATACGGAGCCATGTCGGACGGTAGGCGTAGGCTGACGGTGAGGGAATTCCTTCACTGCTACCGTCCAGACGAGATAGATAAGTCGAGGGGAATGTATAGCTTCGTCCCCAGGAGCTCCCTCTTGAAGGTTATCTTCGAAACTCCAGATTCAAATAGAGACTGGAAGAGCCGTTACTTCTTCATAGAAGGTGACGGTTGGATGTGCCGTCCTGGGGAGACGAATTACATGCCAGTAGACACAACGTGGGGCATTTTAGCCGAGTCTGGTATACCCGTCATAACAAAATATCTTATCTTCATCTTTATTTCACTTGATCCAGTTTTCACTAAACTTTACAACCGTCTGTTTTTTCAGTCCGTCAGCGCCCCCAGATAGAATTAGAAGAATTCAATTTTTTGGAAAAGATTTTTAGGAAGACATCGTCGGAGGAAAGGACCTGGGCAAAACTCGTCACCCTTGATACTATTCATTGGTATTGTGACGGTCCTGACCCATCTCCAGCGGCAAGAAAGTACGACGAGAAAGTCCGTCAACGTAAGTTTCAAATCTTAGAACCCTCTTTTATTCCGTCTAGTACTCTTTTTTACAGTTTACTCCGTCTACTTTGGCAGAAATGGAAGACGCTAAGAGAAGGGCGCTGATTCGAGCAAATGCTGCAAAGAAAAGGGGGACGGGTGATGCTGAGCTAAAGGAGACGGGTACCCAAAACGTGTTAGCGAAGAGAAGACAACCCTTAAAGGGAGATCGTCCATCCAAGAAACCCAAGGTTCCTCTGGACCCCGTCCTAGGTCTTATGGCTGGAGGAACAAAATCCGTCACCCCAGTTAAGCACGGGGTTGGTAAGGGCCTTATGAAGGGTCCGTCGACTAGTGACAAGAAACCCCCTCCCCTTCTCAGGGACGACCCTAAATATGCTTTGGAGCAACTCTCCTCCATAATGACCTCCGAGGATTATGAAGACCTGAGTAATCACTCGACGGAGGCGATGGGCGAGACGGGCCTCTTCAGTATAGCTCAGGTAATGGTCCTTCCCTTTATTATTTTTAGCCGTCTATACTTCGTTTGCATATGAGACTAATTTTTCCGTTCTTCAGGCTATGGTGATGATGAAGGGTCTCTTTGGACGGTGCTTGAACCATGAGACGACCCTTGGCCGTTTAAGGGAGAAGGCTCAGGTGACGGAGGACGAGCTGGCCCAGCTTCAAGCCTGGAAGGTTACTCAGGAGAAGAAGCTGAAATTGGCTGAGGAGGTACGGGACCAATACTTCGAGGCGACGGAGGAAATGAAGAAAACAATTGAGAAAAAAGATGTAGAACTCCGTCAAGCCAAGGAGGTTGCTGTGCTCGAGTATCGCGACTCGGATGCTCTCCTGACGGAGCTAGGGGTCTCATATGCCGACGGATTTGACGAGGCCCTCCGTCAAGTTAAAGCTCTTTACCCAAAGCTCGACTTGACATCCGTCAACATAGATGCCGCGGGACAAGCGTCCGTCCATCCTGCGCAATCTGAGGACACGGAGGAAATCTTTGGCGAGAAAGCCGTCCCCGATGCTCCCCTTGACCAGCCAGTTGTGGACGATGACCCAAAGGAAACTTCTTCCCGTCGCACTGAAGAGAATGAAGCCCCCGTCATATGATAATTTTTTCTTTTAGTTTTATAATTTTTGTAAATTATTTGGAGAACAATTTATGACTTCGTCATGGCTTCGTTTTTTGAGAACACTTTGTTTTTGGGTATGTACTTTGTTTTAATTTTGCTCTTTTTAATTTAACAAGTGGATTGACATACTCCGTCGTGTAGAATTCACCCGTTCACATCATTTTTAAAGCTTATTTTTTGAGTGACTCCGTTCACATGGATGGGTTTACACAAGTGATGTTAGTTGGATGTGATTGTCAATTTATCACCGTCATGGAACACGTAGGTCAAGGGAATTTTACTTTTGATCCGCTCGTGTTTTGTGAATCAGGAAGTTTATAACGTCCGTCCATGTTTTGACTGTAATAACCGTCCACTTCACGGGAGTGTGTAATCCTGTTTCTTTCGTAGATATTGTAGAATCCGTCTGCTTTGTTTTGTTTATCCGTCTAAGTTGATTTCAGGATTCGATTACTTTTTTCACTCTGTTGAATTGTATCCGTCTCCTATTGGACAAGGAGTTATCATCCTCTTGGGATGATCCGTCCACTTTGTGGGCTAAGTTTCGTACGTCCTCTATGGACTTTAGATTTTCATCCTCGTGGGATTATCCATCCACCGTGTGGATTTTTCTCCGTCCTCCATGGGACTTTATGTTTTCATCCTTTCGGGATGATCCGTCCACTGTGTGGACTTTGTCCGTCCTCTATGGGACTTTAGGTTTTCATCCCAAAGGGATGATCCGTCCACTGTGTGGACTTTTACCCGTCCTCTATGGGACTTGAGGTTTTCATCCCTTTGAGATGATCCGTCCACTGTGTGGACTTTTACCCGTCCTCTGTGGGACTTTAGGTTTTCATCCCTTTGGGATGATCCGTCCACTGTGTGGACTTTTACCCGTCCTCTATGGGACTTGAGGTTTTCATCCCTTTGGGATGATCCGTCCACTGTGTGGACTTTTACCCGTCCTCTATGGGACTTGAGGTTTTCATCCCTTTGGGATGATCCGTCCATTGTGTGGACTTTTACCCGTCCTCTATGGGACTTGAGGTTTTCATCCCTTTGGGATGATCCGTCCATTGTGTGGACTTTTACCCGTCCTCTATGGGACTTTAGGCTTTCATCCCTTTGGGATGATCCGTCCACTGTGTGGAATTTTTGTTTGTGTAGGGAAATCACCATAGTCTGAACACTTCTCTTTATTGAATAGAAAATAATGATGAGAAAAATGTACCTGCCCCCTCGGGCTTAAAAAGGTACTTGTAGAAAAATTGTTCGAAGTAGAGAGCAAAACTTAAGTAATAAGAAAATTGTCTGAGGTAAAGAACTTTATGATAAACTAAGCAAAACATAGTAGTAAACTGGAAACTGGGGGTAGTCGACGTTCTGCATGGCGTCCCTACTGGTAGTACCTCCGAAGGTGCTCTGTGTTCCATGGGTGTTGAAGCTTCTGTCCGTCCATGGTTTCGAGGTGGTAGGTCCCTTTTCTTTGCCAAGACGAGATTCTGTATGGCCCTTCCCAGTTGGGGCCGAGCTTTCCTTGCGCTGGATCTCTGGCAGCTCCCATTACCTTTCGTAGCACAAGATCCCCAATCCGGAAGTCCCTATGTCTGACATTGGAGTTGTAGTATTTCGCCATGAGGTTCTGGTACCTAGCCAACATCTGCTCTGCTGTAGCCCGGACCTCGTCTATCAGATCCATCTGGAGACGCAAGGCTTCTTCGTTGTGATCCTTGTTGTAGTTCTCCACTCGATAGCTAGTGAGCCCGACCTCTGCTGGGATGACGGCCTCACACCCGTATGTCAGTCTGAACGGCGATTCCCCAGTTGGTGTTCTTGTGGTTGTACGGTATGCCCACAAGACGCTTGGCAGTTCGTCAGGCCAGATGCCCTTTGCCCCCTCGAGCCGGGTCTTGATGATCTTCAGCAAGGATCGGTTCGTAACTTCTACTTGCCCGTTGGCTTGAGGGTGTGCAGGCGATGAATAGTGATTTTTGATCCCCAGTTCTGAGCAGAAGCCCCTGAATGCCCCGTTATCGAACTGCTTTCCGTTGTCGGAGACGAGCACCCTGGGTATCCCGAACCTGCATATAATATTCCTCCAAACAAAACTCCGGATGTTCTTCTCCGTGATAGTGGCCAAGGCCTCTGCTTCTACCCATTTGGTGAAGTAGTCGATTCCAACTACCAGAAACTTGAGCTGTTTTGCGGCCATCGGGAAGGGGCCCATGATATCTAGTCCCCATTGGGCAAACGGCCAAGGGGCCGTCATAGGTGTCAGCTCCTCGGTCGGCTGCCTGATCAGGTTACTGAACCTCTGACATTTGTCGCATGCTTTGACGTATGCTTGTGCGTCTCTTTGCATTGTTGGCCAGTAGTACCCCGCTCTGATCAGTTTGTTTACCAAGGATCGTGCCCCTGAATGGTCTCCGCAGATGCCCTCATGTACTTCCCTCATTACGTAGTCGGCTTCGTCTTGACCCAGGCACCTTAGGTACGGTCGTGAGAACCCTCTTTTGTATAAGATATTATTGATCAGTACAAATCGCGAGGCATGGACCTTCAGCTTCCTGGCTTCGTTTTTTCCTTCGGGTAATGTGCCCATCTTCAGGTATGCTATCAGCGGCGTAGTCCAACAATCTTCAGAGTTCAGCTCCTGCACTTTTATTCCGTCATCAATTAGTGAAGAGGGCTGTACAAATGACAATACCTGTTTGGGAACGATCATGGGCTCTGCTGAGGCTGCCTTCGCTAGACGGTCAGCACATTCGTTTTCTTCCCTTGGGATCTGAACGAATTTTACTGTGAGGTCATTGATCCGTTTCTTTACTTCGTCCAGGTACTTTCTCATCCTCTCGCTCTTGCATTCGTAGATGCCATTGATTTGACTTGTTATCACCTGGGAGTCGCAATGTATGATCATGGATTCTGCGCCTGCTGCCTTCGCGAGGTCTAGTCCTGCTACCAAAGCCTCGTATTCGGCCTCATTGTTGGTTGTGGGGAAGTCCAGACGAATCATGCATTCGATTTTATCTCCGTCGGGGGTATGGATTAGTACGCCGGCTCCTCCTGCATGCCTGTTGGAGGATCCGTCCGTGTAGATGCTCCATTGAGCCTGTGTGTCTTTCCCCATGTCTTCTGTCCTGGAAAATTCTGCAATGAAGTCGGCCACGGCTTGTCCCTTAATTGCATTTCGCGGACGATAATGTATATCAAATTCGCTCAGTTCAACCGTCCATAGGGCCATGCGTCCTACGGTATCCGGGCTACTCATGGCTCTCCGCAGGGGTTGATCCGTTAGGACCACTATTGTGTGCGCCTGGAAGTATGGCTTGAGCTTTCTTGCCGCAGTCACTAGCGCGAAAGCCAATTTCTCCATTTTAGAATACCTTTCTTCTGCTCCCCGGAACGCCCTACTTACGAAGTAGACGGGTTTCTGTGATCCATCCTCCTCCCTAATTAGTGCCGCGCTGACTGCTGCTTGTGAAACCGCTAAATAGAGGTAGAGTTCTTCCCCCGGCTTTGATGGGCTTAGCAACGGCGGGGACGACAGGTACTCCTTCAAGTCCTCAAATGCTTTCTGACATTCGTCCGTCCATACGAACGACTTCCTTAACGTACGGAAGAACGGGAGACACTTGTCCGTCGCCTTTGAGACGAACCGATTCAGAGCTGCAATTTTACCGTTCAATCTCTGCACATCCTTGATTGTCTTCGGCGGTTCTAACTCCATGATGGCCCGAACCTTCTCTGGGTTAACCTCTATCCCTCGATGGGAAACCATGAACCCCAAGAACTTTCCTGCCGTCACTCCAAATGCGCATTTGTTCGGATTTAACTTCATATTATACGACCTGAGAGTGTTGAAAGTCTCTTGTAGGTCTTTCAGGTGATCGTGCTCCAAGATGCTTTTTACAAGCATGTCGTCAACATACACTTGCACATTCCTCCCAATTTGATGCGCGAACATCTTGTTCATTAGCCTTTGGTAGGTTGCTCCTGCATTCTTTAGCCCGAACGGCATCACTTTGTAGCAAAATAGTCCCTGACTTGTGACGAAGGAGGTCTTCTCCTGGTCGACCTCGTCCATCTTGATTTGATTGTAGCCAGAGAAGGCATCCATGAAGCTCAAGAGCTGGTGCCTTGCCGTTGAGTCTACCAAGGTATCGATACGAGGTAACGGGAAGCTGTCCTTCGGGCAAGCCTTGTTGAGGTCCGTGAAGTCGACGCACATTCGCCACTTCCCTGTGGCTTTCTTGACCATCACTACGTTTGCTAGCCAGTCGGGGTAATATACCTCCCGAATGAAATCTGCCTCCAGGAGCTTCCTAACCTCCTCGGCTATTGCTTTGTCTCGCTCTTCAGCGAATACTCTCTTTTTCTGTCTCACGGGCAAAAACGTGGGGTTTACATTCAGCCTGTGAACTATGACTGAGCGATCGATGCCCGGCATGTCCTCGTGGCTCCAAGCGAAAACATCCTTATTATTCCTTAGGAACCTTTTTAGGGCCTGCCGTGTGGGTTGACTGGCCGACGTCCCCACCCTAGTTGTCCGTCCGGGTCTTGACTCGTCTAGAGTTACTTCCTCTAGTTCTTCCACTGGTTCTGCTGCGACCCGCTTCTCTTCTATGCACATGGCGTGCTGGTGGTCATCCATTTCCAACATGGCTACGTAGCACTCGCGGGCGGCCACCTGATTCCCACGCAACTCGCCGACCCCGTACTCCGTGGGGAATTTAATCATCAAATGGTACGTCGAGGTAGCCGCCTTCCAGCTATTGAGAGTTGGCCGTCCGAGGATAGCATTGTATGCTGATGAGCAGTCGACTACGAGGAATGTTACGTCCCGAGTGATCTGCTTGGGATAATCGCCCACCGTCACTGCCAGTGTGACCGCTCCTAATGGGAATACTCTCGTTCCTCCAAACCCTACTAACGGGGAATTTGTTGGTATTAGCCGCTCCCTATCAATCATCATCTGCTGGAACGCTGGGTAGTATAGGATGTCCGCCGAGCTACCATTGTCAACCAGTACTCGGTGTAAGTTGTATTCTCCCACTCGTAAGGTGACGACTAATGCGTCGTCATGCGGGTGGTGAAGACGTCGTGCATCGTCTTCTGAAAACCCGACGATTGAGCTATCTATCCGTGCTATCTTTGGTTCCGAGCCCGTCAGCTGAACATTCTGGACCATTCGGAGGTAAGTTTTTCGGGCTTTCTTGGACGACCCGGTTGTTGGTGTACCCCCTACGATCATCCTTATGTCTCCGATTGGTGGTCTGGGACGCTCATTATCCCTCCGTGGCTGAGGCTCTTGAGGTGGCTGGTCCATCCTCTCTTTTCTTACAAATTTTTGTAGTTTCCCTTGTCTTATAAGGGCTTCTATCTGCTGCTTTAAGTCATAGCATTCTGCTGTGTCGTGGCCGTGATCGCGGTGGAAGCGGCAGTATTTGTCCCTTGACCTTTTGCTGGGATCTGACTTCAACTTCCCGGGGAAGGTTAGAGCCCCCTCGTCCTTGATTTGCATCAGGACTTGATCTATCGGAGCCGTCAACGGTGTGAAGCTCGTGAATCTTCCTCCGGATGGCTTAGATCGTCGCTCAAGTCTTCGGTCGTCCACTCTTGGTCTCTTCGACCCTTGATCCCTCTGTCTTTCCTCCTGTCGTTCCCTCTTCCTCGGCTTATCATCTCGAGCCTCCAACGCGTCTTCTGCGTTCATGTACTTGGTCGCTCTGTAGAGTACTTCTGCCATGGTTTTAGGGTCGTTTTTGTACAACGAGAACAGAAATTTGCCCTTTCGAAGCCCGTTCGTGAAGGCAGCAACCAGTATTTTGTCGTCTGCTTCGTCTATTGAGAGCGCTTCCTTATTAAAGCGCGTTATGTAGGCTCTCAGCGTCTCGTCCTCCCGTTGCTTAATACTCATTAGGCAAGCCGTAGATTTCTTGTATCTGTGTCCCCCGATGAAATGTGTAGTAAACTGAGCACTTAGCTCCTTGAAGGTGCTTATGGAGTTTGGTGTTAGTCGACTAAACCATATCCTCGCGGGGCCTTTGAGCGTCGTGGGGAAGGCCCTGCACATGATCTCGTCAGCTATCCCTTGTAGGTGCATTAGGGTCTTGAACGTCTCCAGATGGTCCAGGGGATCTTTTACTCCGTCGTAGCTGTCTATATGAGGCATGCGGAATTTATGCGGCAAGGGGAAGGCGTTCACGGCCGCAGTGAAGGGCGAGTCAGTACGGTTGACTAAGTCGTCTAGATCGCTGGAAACCCGCCCTTTGAGCGCATTCATCATTACTTCCATCTGTTCCCTCATCGCCTGCATCTCCGCGGCAATCTGTGGTGGTGTCGCGTTCGTGAGGGACGGCATGCTCATGTTCTGCCTCTCCGGCCTGCTTGGGGCATGGCTGCCTTCAGGTTTTTCCTGGTTTCTCTTTGCAGCGCTGGTCCCTTCTTCTTCTTCTTGCTGGTCGTTCTGTTCTGCATTCTTCTGACGCAGCTGTTCTTCTAAGTCATTATTTTGTTTGGTGAGATGTTCTACCGCGGCAGCGAGGGTCCGAACTTGTCTTTCGAGCGCGGTACTGGGTTGTTCGTCTCCCTGAACGTCGTTGGTGGTTGCCATCGAGCGAGTGAGTACCATGCAACCCTTAAGTCCTGAAAAACGATAGTACGAGTTTTTGGATCTCTACTTAACCGATTTCCCACAGACGGCGCCAACTGATGAAGTCAAGAGTTTCACCAATGAGCCGCACGGTACCTACGCGCTTGAATATTGATCTACACAACACAAAGAAGGGGAAACCTTGCAGAGAGCACCGGTGTGGTGCCGGCCGAAGACCCTCCGAAGGTTAAGTTAGAAAATATGCTCACAACTCTAGAGTGCTAGAGAGGGTAAATTATGCGTACCTTGATTAGTGAGGGTCATGGAGCTTTTATAGCAGTAGAGGGTGGACTTCTCTTACATGGAGTAGAAGTCGTTTCCATGTAGGAATCCTCTTCATCGTGGATCGCGGAATCCCTTCCTTATAAGACTCTTATATCAAACGTGGACCGCAAGCATCTCTTTACCAAAGGTCCTTATGGCCTTTGGGCCTACTGACATTTCATTTTGGGCCCGTCCATTATTGGCCCACAGTGACGGACCGT
The DNA here is from genome assembly GCA_032727855.1 of Quercus ilex subsp. ballota. Taxonomy (NCBI): domain Eukaryota; kingdom Viridiplantae; phylum Streptophyta; class Magnoliopsida; order Fagales; family Fagaceae; genus Quercus; species Quercus ilex. The sequence goes on from CM064916.1 coordinate 10,134,057, forward strand.
CAGGCCCATTTTGTGCCCAAATTCTTCCTCTTCAGTGATAGCAAAACCTAGCAGCAATATGTGGCACTTTGTAATTAGCTGTATTTTGTGGACTTGGTAGTATGACGTATCAGCTTGTGATAGGTCAGAAATTTTCCCTCTCTACAGTGAGCAATTACCAGAACAAGTTGAAGGATTATTGCCCGAAGATGATTCGGATGATGAACTCCTAAGCTCTGTTCTTAAGTAAATCTCTCTCTCTCTCTCTCTCTCATCACAAAGAATAAATATTTATAGTTGTTGGAGCTTGATTGTGTATATATTATGTTGGGTATTTATATCTGGAAGCTGTTACCTTTCCTTATAATGGACTCATATCTGGGAATCATTGTTTATTTGAAAGGAATCTATGAACTGTATTTGAAATATTCAGTGTTTTTCCTTAAAAATGGCATAGTTGTTATCTCCACTTTTGTTTGAATTTTGCTTGGTAAGCAAAAGCAGAACTGCCTGTCATATTGTTTCTAATTCTCTTATCTTTCATATTTTAAAGTTTATTTATTTTTATGACTGGTACTTATCCAAATAATGATAAAGTTCACTTTTGTTTATTAAATTTGCATATATGGCGTCAAATACATTTCTGAAAATCAAGAATTCTTTTGCCTAGTCCACTGTAGAACCAAGAAAAAAATTCCAACTAATCTGCTTCATTATTTGTTTACATCTAGAATGTCTCTTGGCTTTAATATTTCATTGATTTTTGTGGTTATTAGTTTGTGGTCCTTAGCACTGCTGCTATTCGTGGCCATCAACATGAACCTTACACTGCCAGTTCCATTGTCTCATCCATATTTACGATGAATTCTTTTAAACTTATATTATCAATTTTATGCATGGAGTCTATGTTGGTGGTTTCATTGTTTGTCCTATCATAAAACTTTTTCTTGGAATTGTCCTTAGCCTGGGAACAGCTCTTCTTATATGTAAATGGTACACAATTTTTTGAATATATGCATGGTATCTATGTTATTGGATCCATCATTTGCCTTTTTCCCGTGGACTGGGAACAAGTCTCATGTATTTGAAAATGGGACACATTAATTGGACTGAGACTCAAGTTGATATCAGGTGATGATATTAGTAATATCTGCATAGCACACAACACCTTAATTATGCTGCATTACGTTGATTGGAATTCTGTTATTTTTGAATGATCTAAAAGTTCCTTTGCATTATGTAGAAAACATTGGAAATCATAATGGAATCCTTTCATTGTATTATAACTGTTTAAATGCTAAATAGCTGCAGCACTCTAAACACGTCATTAATTTTCATAATTTTATACCTGTATCCTTTGTGGTTTCCTTTTTGAAGATAGTACTGTTTGGAACATAATTATCTATATATTCATTTACTTCGTAACTCTAAATTAGAGTATCCGTGTGTTTAATCTGATCATATCACTGAGTGGCAACAAATTTTCTGTTATTTTTTCTTTCTGTCCTTTGTTTATAATTAATTAATCTATTGGATACAGAAAAACTAGAAGGCCGCTTCCTCAGTCAAAGGATGAGAAGCTCACAGCCATCTCAATTCAGGGAACAAAAATTCAAAATGATCCTGGAAATAGACCTACTGAAGTTGTCAAAATACAGTATGTTGCTCATCCACCACGATTCTTCTTGCTAGTTACTACATTATTCAATTTATTCTACAATCCATATAATGCTGAATATTCAGGTTGAACTTGAAATGTTAATCTCACTTTTTTCCATTTCCAAGTAGTTACTCCTACAATTGAACATGTTGGAAACGAGGGAGATTGATGCTGTTGAATGTTTAGTGGATCTATTTAGTTGTGATGCTGATGTACTATGTTTGAAGTATTTGCATACTTTGAGATGAATGACAAATTGATAATAGGCTTAAAGTCTAGAAAATACTTCCTAGTCCTTTGGAAATTGTTATATATTTTCTTCTGCTGAAATGGCATCATTATCATTTTCAGTTTTGCAGAAACTATTTTTGGCATCTGTTATGCCCGCTTCTCTGGGATGCCTGGATGTAAATAATTTTCAATTGACCCATTTTTTTTTATGGGTAAATAGTAAGTTCACTGCCAAAAATAAAAAATAAAATCTAGACACATGACAAAGCTCTCAAACATGCTTCTTCAGGACATCCCCTAAAGCACCCAAAGAAACAAGTCTTACAACTGGAGAGACATTGGAACCTAGCCTAGAAAGAACCTTACACATTGCAAGAGGCTAGGAAACAATCAACCAAAGGCACAAAAGTGACTAACGAGAAAAACAAATAAAAGAGAAGAAAACATGACAACCTGAGAACTCAGGCTTCAAACAAACCATGAGTGACCTTCCAGACCAAATGTGGCTCTTATGAGCATATCAAACAAACTCGAATAAGGAGGACTTTTAAAAACTTTGTCAATCCAATTCTTGTTGGAGCTTGACTGCATATTTCAGGTCGAAAAGGAATAGCACTCTTCCAAAATTGTTGAAAGACTAGCAAAAGCTTTCTGCTTTGTCAATTTTAGAGTATATATCCATTGAAAGGACTAATTTGATGGAGGAAATAAAGTGAACAAAAAAAGTGATATAAAGTTGGGTCATTTGAGCCTCTTAAATTTTTATTTTGATTTAATCATTAGTTTCAGACAGTTTACTACAAAGACTTGCAGGAATTATGCCAAATTAAATTCTCAAAGGCCTCATGAGATACATAAGACTCTGGGTTCAAAACTCCTAGTTTGCATCTTGGAGCCACTCCCAATGGATTCCACCCTATAATTTTCTAGTATTTGGGATTAGTTAAGTGCTCGAAGAGCTTTGGACACCCATGTTAGCAGTATTACTTAGAATGTTACAAATTGATATCCTTATTAAGCTGTTATGTTTGGAAAGCAGGGTTGTGTTTATCAAGCTGGCTTCTTTTCATAGGGAATTTGTACTAATAAAGAATAGCCTCTGTTATTTACTTGATGTTGGTTGCATTAAGTTATGGTTTGTGAAGAAAAGTATAGCTTCAGCTTAGCTTCTTGTTTGTTCAAATATTCTGATAATATTTATTAACTTGAACATAGAACTAATCTTATGTATTTTCAGGGATGTTAACAACCAGTGCAGTAAGGCGGAACCTGCAGGAGTCGATGTGAATATTGCTTTTAACAATGGCAGTCTGAATGGCACTGCTGAAGCTGAAGTGACTAGCATTGGCAGTGGAAGTTTGTTGAACGTTGCACCTGTGAATCATTTAGATAATTTGTCACAACAAGAAGTTGATATTTCAGCAGCTTTTGGGGATGCAGTGGCTCCCAGTTCATTTCCACAGAGTAATCTAATAAGAAGGATTGGCAGTGGAAATCGTTTGGATGTTGCACCTGTGAACGATTTAGATAATTTGTCAGATCAGGTAGTGGATGAGGAATTGGAAGATGCAATTGATGAATTAGCTCCTAGTGCATCTCCAAAGAGTAATTTAATGAGAAGGAAGTGTTGAGTTAGCGGAAGCTCTGACGCTAAATTGCTGAACAAATGACTGAACAAAGAGCTTTTATTAAAACTTGACTCTTTAAATTACAACACTTTACAAGCACTGATGCTCTGACTCACTAACACTAGTGCACACCTCTCACTAGTCTCACACTAGTCTCTCACACTAGTCTTACACTAGTCTAACACTCCTAGGAGTCCCTCTCATTACTTCACATACCACCACATCTATTTATACTAGGTTTATGTTGGTTAGGAAACCAACTTGAAACTTCTAGCATCTTCCTTTCTATTGGCATTAAATGAATGCCATTCTCCAACCTTCTAGACTATTCTATAAACATGTGATGTTTTACTTCTACATAGAAGTCTCTAGGGAACTAAAGATACATCTCATAGAGAAACCCGGAATGCAAGAGAATGTTCTAGAGAATGTGTGAGACGTTCTAGGAGTTTCTAGAAGTTTCTAGAAATTCTAGAGACAAGAGAGTTAGTGTTGATTTCTAACAGGAAGTTGAGAATGGTACTTGATCTTGAGGATGATGACTGAGATGGAAGCGTGGCCAGGTTCCTCTCATTCTTAAAACTTGTACAGTTTCTCTAAACTTCTGCCATATCTGTCTAATTGGATATTGGAAATCAACTTTTCAATTACATACGATCCCAACTTATTCTAATTTTTTCGATTTCAGCCAGAATAATTTTAAATTAGTAGAATCCCATATTTATCTGTTTGTGTATTTTTCTTTTCTTTTTTGGACCACAATCAGTTTATATATCTTAAAGATATCTTATTCTCTCTTATAAAAAAAAAAAAAAATTATATATCTTTATCTCACTATAATCACTCCAGCGGAAAAATTTCTTATAAGTTTGGGGATCTCAACTTCTTTGAAATATAAATGGGGGCGGGGTAATTCTTGACCCACTTTAAATTTTATAGAATATATTGTTTAGAGTTATATATAATCTCAATTTCTACATTTCGTGAAAAGATTTTGTAATTTATTTATTTGTCCAGGTGAAGAGTGCATTCCCTTAGAACTGAAACTGAATTTTGTTGTAAGATTTTTCGAGTGTAGAAGAGTGGATGGAGAAAAGATTTTGTAGATTGATCATTTGATGAAGTTTTTGCACTTCGGGATGTGATTTGTCCATGTTATCACATCCATTCCGTCTTGCGTCTGTTTTCTAAGGAGTAATGATTATCACTCATTATTGTATATAATCCGTATACTAATCATTTTACATTTTAAATGTGAACATCACATGTGAAATTATGGATCTAATGTATATGGAGTGTATAGCATTGAATTTGCGAGAGCATTATTGTTCTTTATTTGAATTAGGTAGCATTGATTAAGGTGTTGAGTGTCATGGCAAAATGACATTGGTGTAAATTGATGAGGTGGGTGGGGGTATTAAGGTTTCTAAGGGAAAATTATTAGATACTTTGAGTACGATGATATGTGTTTCCTCATCTCACGTTTATGATGGACCTCATCATAAATTTAATTAGTGAGATTTATCATGAATGTGAGAGGAGGGAGCACCATGTCATCGTATTTTAGGAGTACTTAATAATTACTTGTTCCCAATGCTTTTGACTACGATATACTGGAGAAAAGTAGAGCAAATTTGACACTATCAAAATCTAACTTTGCCAAGAGCCTTCTTCTACTTCCAACTATTGAATTACAACAGCCTAAAAAAAATATATATATATATATATATTAATTAATTTTTACAATAATTGATGAGGGGATTCGAATCCTAGTTATTTAGAAAATGTCAAGAATTGAGCGGACTTTATTTTGACTTTTAAATCAAAACTCAAGTTATAACAAAAAGAAAAATTACCATTAATACTAAAATAATGACTTTAATTTTAAATTTGATACATATGTTAAGAACATAAGAAACATAAAATTCAACGGTTAGATTTTTTAAATTCACACCCAAAAAAGAAATATATGAAAAGTTTGAAGAGTTTCTCTCTAAACTAGTTTGGAGAGAGACTTTGTTCTTTACCACCTCGATATCTCCCGTAACGAAATTTCAGATACCATCCGTTCGTGGTTTTGGAAGCAAACTTTGGTATTATTTTATTTAAGTCTTTCCTACAATCAAATTAGGGTCGGGTTGCCAAATGTATACTGCTCAGACGATTATATTGACCCACAGCCACAGGTAATCAATAATCCTAGTCTGACCATCTTAACTCTCTCCAACAATAAGTTTTAAGGGTTTTTAGATTCTTTTCTATGCTTGGATACAGTGAAATTTTTGGTATACCTTGATCTCTCAGACAACCAGCTATTAGGAGCCCTCCCTGATGGTTTCATGCAATGGCAAGCAGTAATAGTTCTAAATTTGGCCAGTAATAATTTTTCTGGAGAAATTCCCAAGTCTTTGGGCTCTTTGACAGCATTTAGGGTACTAGATTTGAGCAACAATATCTTCTTGGGAAAATTACCAGGGTCATTACGAAATTGCACAATATTGTCATTTTTAAATCTGAGAGACAATTCATTTTCAGAAAAACTTCCAGCTTGGATGGGAGAAAGCTTGTTGTCTTTGGTTATTCTTAATCTTCACTCCAATAAGTTTCATGGATGCATACCACTACAACTATGCCGGTTAGCATATATTCAATTCCTCGACTTGTCTCAAAACAACATTTCTGGAAATATTCCTCGATGCCTTTATAATTTGATTGCCATGGCTTTTAAAAATACAAATAATAAGCTGACTAATATAGCTGATTTAGCATATTTGGATGGCACTCAAGTTACATTTTTTAATGGGGGTGGGGTCTATTATATTTTCAATACAAATGTTAGTTGGAAAGGACACTCTTACATCTGTGGAAAGAATTTTGGACAGATGGGAAGTATTGATCTCTCAAGTAATAAATTAATTGGAGAAATTCCAGTAGAGATTTTCAACCTTATGGAGTTGAAAACATTGAACTTAGCAGTAAACGCATTGACAAGATTAATTCCTCAAGAAATTGATCTTCTGGAACAGATAGAATCCCTAGATTTGTTGAGAAATCAACTTTTTTGGTTCAATTCCAACTAGCATTAGGGGTGTTCACCAAACTGTATAAACAACTCAAACCGCAAAAATTGCACCAAAACTGCCCACAAAATGGCATAACCGCACTACACCACAAGTAACAGTGCACCGCAAACCGCATTGCATGTTGCAGTGTAGTTTGCGGTTTTACAATAAGAAAACCACACAAACCGAACCGCACTCATTCTATATATTAATATATTTATTTATTTTTAATACTAAATATATTATTAATAGTTTAACAACCCTAGTTTTCAAAAAAAAAAAAAAAAGAGTTTGATAATCTTATCAAGTGTTGACTAGGAAAGCCAGCTCAAAATAAAGAAAAACTAGCTCAATAATTTAAAACTTGGCCAAAAACAAAGGGAAAAAATTAGTTTTGGGCTAGGTAGGAAAAACCCAAAATTTGAAAAATATACTGACTTCATACTGTTCAAACTACATCTTATATATAGTACCGCACGTGACCGTAAAAATGAGGTGCAATGCGGTTATGGTTTTCGCTAAACTCTAAACCGTACCACACCGCACCGCATTGCACATGTGACTGCAAAATAAGGTGCAGTACAGTTATAATTTTAGTTAAACCGCACCGCAAAGTGTGGTACTAAAAATGACCCAAAATCGCACCGCACCACATCGCGAACACCCCTAGCTAGCATTGCTGATTTGAATTTTTTGAGTTTCTTGAACTTGTCATATAACAAATTGTCAAGAAGAATTCCAACAAGCCCTCAAATCCAGATCGCTAACCCTTCTGGATTCATTGGTAATCTTGCACTCTATGGCACTCCACTTACACCGAAGTGTCCAGGAGATGTGGAACCAAATGCTGTGTCAACTAAAGGTGGCAATACAAACTATCAAGAAGATGAAGATGAATTTTGGAAATGTATTTATATAGGCATGGGACTTGGATTCATGATGGGTTTTTGGGGAGTTTGTGGCTTTTTAACGTTGAACTGTTCTTGGAGACATCTATATTTTCGGTTGTTGAGCAACTTGAATGATTGGTTCTACGTTACAATGACACTGAATATTGCAAGATTGCAAAGGATGTTTCAGACCTAATAAGGCAACTGCTCTGTCACTAAAGGTTTGAGAAGATTTTTTGATTTAGATATATCTCTAATTATTTCTTTTCTTGAATTGGTTTTAATTTTTCAAACAAATGTTTTTTTATTTTACCTTGTGTAGGTCTCGACAATAAAGAATTTTTTTTTTTTTTTTTGGTCTAAGGTTACGTGTGTAATGTGCCTATGATTTTACGCGAAATGAGGTTACGTGTGTGACGTGCCTATGATTTAGATGGGATTTTGAAAGTTTCTCTCTCTCTCTCTTAATATTTTGAATATGGATTGTATATTCTACTCTTTTTTCTTTTTTTAGATTTTTTAGTTGTAATCCTTTCAGGCCAGCTACCACAATGATTTTTTTTTCTCTGAATACCTAGCATTAGCATTATGAAGTCGCTTTAAGGCCCGTTTGGATTGAGAGGAGAGGGAGGGGGAGTGGAAAGGAGTAGAGTATAGTTGACTGAAAATAAGCTAATTTTAAGCCAGTTCTACTCTACTTTACTCTACTCTCCCTCAATTCAAACGGATCATAGTTTATCTTTGTTCTCAATGTCACTAGAAATAAAAAAAAGTGTCTTGAAAAAAATAAGGGATGGGAAGTTTGACTTCATTAGTCACAAGAAATGGTGAAAGCAAAAGAGTTTAAATTCACTAAGGATCATTTTAAAAATCACTCTTTTATATACTCTAATAAAATATATTAGATTTATTTTATAAAACAATAAAGACTAACAGGACTAAGTTCTAAGTGAAATCTAGTGCCATTAAATCACAGGAAGCAAAGTAATACATGATTATTCTAAGTTCCATTGCAAAAAATAAATATCGATTCCTAAGTAATCTAAACAGTGAACAGATAGATGGCATGGGTTAATTACTTTATAGTTTATACAGTAAAATGGATCGAAGCCTAAGTAAATATTGTAAACACCAAATAAATTGAGGACTATGCCTTAAGGATCAAAATAAATGAAACTTGTATAAACAAGATTAATCAAAGTCAGGGTCGGCTCAACAACTTTAGGGGTTTTAGGCGAAAATTTTAAGTAGGGTCTTTTTATATTTAAATATTAATCAAATAATATATATATTGAATTTTTTATTTAAAAGTTATTTTTCTTACTTGTTGAGATACAAAATTACACATCAAATTATTAATTAGTATAATAATTTATAATAATAGATAAAGTGAGAAACCATGTTTAAAAAAAAAAAAAAAAAAAAAAAAAAGTGAGAAACCGTGTTGTCTTGGTGTAACTGTGGGCTGCCCTGCACAGTTGCGCACTGTGCTGCTGTGCGCCTGTGCAATCCAGCCTGTACTCTTATTCCATTCATCCTATGGCTAAGTTTTAAAGCAAAAAACGTGTCCTATCAAACATGTCCCATGATGGGACTCCCATCAAACAATTGTGCAATAAAATCAACTAAAGTTAAATAAATAGAAGACTTGGTCTTCATTTTCGGAAAGACAGAGAGAGCTCAGAGGGGAAGAAGATTACCTCTAGTAGACTAGTACGCTTCTCCTTTTCAATTTTGAAATTGCTGTGAATTGAAGAACTGAGAAAATTTTCAAGTTGACTGACTGAGTTTATGAAAAAAGATCAAGAATCAAGATGAAGATGAAGAAAAGAAAGGTAAGAATATAGATGGAGAGGCAACGAGATAGAGAGATGAGAGATTTTTTTTTTTTTTTGAAATTTATAGGCTCTATTTTAGCATATTTTAATACAATTACGTTGTATTATTAATGAATTTATCTAGTATTAATTTTAATTTTAACATATTTCAAGAATGAGTTAATAAATTTGTCTCTTAATATTTAATTTTATTAGTTGAAGTTTGACTATTTTTGTTTTTTTCCTTTTTAATCTTGTGCATGATACAATGGGGCATTTTTAATGCATTTTATTGATCAATAAAAGTTCTTAAATTTTTTTAATTAAAATATATATATATATATATAAATATTATATATATAATTTTTTTTTTTTACAAGTGGGGGTCTTTTTTTTATTTGGAGACTTACACGATTGCATAAATTACATCACCTATTCAGCCGGCTCTATCAAAGTTATAGATTATAAAGAAAGTAACTTATTGGCATAAACACCATACAAAGTCCTACAAACTAACGAAGTCTACTAAGGATTACAATTGGAAACCACATATTTGTCATCTTGCAAATTGGGTCCTGATTTCCCAAAATGTTATAAAAATCAAAGAAGGTTCACCAACTTTGATATCTCCGGAACTGGAATTTCAGATACGGTCCCTTTGTGGTTTTGGAACCTTCCTTCTAATATGTTCTATTTAAATCTTTGCTGCAACCAAATTAAGGGCAAGTTACCATATCTGTCAATTAAATTTTAAGCGATACCGTAACGTGTTTATGATTTTACATGCTTTTCTTATGTTCGTGTTCATGGATCCACATCCATGCTACGGTGGAAGCTTAATTTGGATTACTCTTCATCTTAAAATTCTAGTAGAATGAGATTGTGTGTTTTCATTTTCTTTTTCTTTTTTGAAATCAGTTTCTGTGTGGCAGGACTTGAATTGTTTTTAATAAATTTCTTGTACTAAAATCCATAAATAACCAAATATCTTCAGAATATATTTTAATTGGGCCCCAATATTAAACTTAATTATCACCCAAGGATGGCATTTCAATTATTTTGTTGTTGTTGAATATTTCGAATATGGATTGTACATTCTACTTTTTAATTAAAATTTTTTTTTATAAAGTTTTTCTTCCAATTTTCAAGTTGTAATGTTTTAGTATTTTTCCAGCTAGCACAGTGTTGGTTCATTCTTTAGACTAGCACCAAGTTAGGCCAGATCTTAGGATTTTCAAGTTGTAATCGAATTACTTAAGTATTTAACTGCATTTTAGTAATACACAGTAAAAATATATTACTGCAACATCTTTTTTATTTTTTATTTATTTTTATTTGAGAGAGTTTCAACCTATGACGTCTGCTCTTGATGATAACTCTTTAATTATCATCAAACCAAAATACCAATCTATTTTTAGTGTAGGCGGGGATTGAAGAAAAATCCAGGTCCTACAAGTACAAATTTTGTCCTATTTTTCACTTTCTATATTATAATCTTCACCTCTCCAATCATAGCAATTAGCAGGAGAATCACAAGTGGGACAATAGTCTCCAACCATAATCATCTATGGGGTTGGCACTTGCTACCGTGGTTTCCAAGTCTTATATAATCAATTTTCGAAGAAATCCTGCCAAGCATATCTGGGTTATTTTAAAAATTAAAAATACATTAGTGTTTTCAGATGTATGTGATGAAATGGCTTATTTGTTCTTATAAAGAAGTATAATAATAATAATAATCTTAGTTATTGATTGTGATGACCAAGTTTTTCCACATGATTCATTTATATATTTTTCACCTTCTTTTCGAGGTTGAATAGGAATTGGGTAGACATTAGGAATGCTTTGGCGACTTCTATCTGGTTGGAAGTATGGTCATAACAACGCCAGAAAAAATTTCTGACTTTTTTCCCATCAACTGTTACAGGTTGTGGACACGTAAAGAGAAGGAGATTGCAATTGTCACCCACAGTGGATTCTTGTTTCAATTCATACCCTAAGTGCCTCCTTTCCTACCCTATATAAAATTATAAATGCGGTACTGCCATTGCAGCTGCTTCACTCTGTACAGTACATGTACACTTGTGTATAATAAAAGAGTTAGCACCGAATTATAGATATATTAAAATTATAAAGTTAATTCTACTGTATATAAAACTTAATTAACAAAATTTAAATAAATTAAATTCTATTAGTTGCAAGAAATTTAAGAGAAAATTAAATTTATTAAAATATTTTATTCATCTACCATAATTTTAGTTTTGAAAATAATAATAAAAAATAAAAAAGATCTTAATTACTTGATATGTTACTGTCATTTTTTACATGATAAGCTAATGTTGTATGTAAAAATTTTGATGGTTAATGAAAAGCTAATACATGCAGAAAAGAGCTTTTAAGGAAAAAACTTATGGTTTTTTTTTCCAGCCATATAGAGAAATCTGTGTAAATAGTTTGTATTTTAGGAGATGTGAGTGTTTTATTAGAAATTAGAGGGGATGAGAATATAATAATAGAAAATCTCAAGAGAGATCAATGCAATTATTTCAGTTTTTATAAATATATTAGATAAGTCCATATCGGAGGTCTCTTCCTACAACAAATTGGTAACAGAGTTTTCACTTTTACAAGAAGAAAAAAAACTAAGAACTAAAAACTAAAAAAATTTGATATGCATAATCTTTCCAAATGATACATTTTACGTTTGTTAAATGAAATGATACAAAAGGCATAAAATTTTCGGTCCTTTTTAATTTTTACAATTAAAAAATAGTTTCAATGCATGTGCATTACCTGCCATCTAGACTTGATAAACTTCAGGTGAAGTGTACAGTAATTTAATATAAATAAGAGTCTAAAAAGTGTCAAGACTTTGAAAATATAGATGTATTTATTATTAATTATTGCTCTGTTTTTCCCTATGTTTCTTAGAAACGTCAAAGTCCATTGCTCTGCTTTTCCCTTTGTTTCTTAGAAACTTTGAAGTCTAGGCCAGCATTGAAATGTCTCTGTCTATATATTACTCCATATTTTCCCTCTAGCGTCTATTTTCTGTTTGAATTATGTAAAATTAACTAGCGTGTGTTTGATTCCATGGAAAATTAACATTGATTATTGACTTGTTTTGTTTTTATTAATAAGAAAAGGAGAGCAAAGTTAATGATATCGACAATCCAACTTTATTTTATATTTTAAAAAACCCTTTTTCTTTTTCTTTTTGGGTAGACCATTTAGCAGGTTAAGAGTTGCATCATTCGTTGTGGCGGATGGCTGGGATTGAGTCTCGTCGTGGTGGATGGCTGGGATTGAGTCTTAATGCTTTTGGTACATTTGAGAAAGGTGGAAGAAGTAATTTCATAGAAGAAGAAAAGAAAGAATAGGTGTATTCCATATCAGAGGTCTTTTCCTACAACAAATTGGTAATCGAGTTTTCACTTTTACAAGAAAAAAAAAAATCTAAAAACTAAAAAATTTGATATGCATAATCTTTCCTAATGATACATTTTACGTCTGTTAAATTGCCAAATGAAATGATACAAAAGGCATAAATTTTTCAGTCCTTTTTAATTTTTACAATTAAAAAATAGTTTCATTGCATGTGCATTATCTGTTATCTAGACTTGATAAACTTCGGGTGAAGTATATAATGGTTTAATATAAATAAAAGTCTAAAAAGTGTCAAGAATTTGAAAATATAGGTGTATTTAATACAATGCTTTTCCCACTAGCTTTGTTAAAGATATATTAGCTCATTAGCATAGGCGCAAGCCTAATTTTATTTTGTGTACAAGCCAAGTCTTCTATTTGTACTAGAAGTCTATTAGTCTAGGGTTTAGTCTACTATATATACACATGTTATGATTCATTGTAATATAGGATTTGTACTACATTATAATATATTATTGATGTAGCCCTTTAGGGTTTCCTCCGTGGATGTAGGCCATTAGGCTGAACCATGTAACTCTCGTGTGTTATTGTGTTTTATACTTTATGTTTTCGCTTCTACATCCATACTAGCATATTCAACATGGTGTATCAATACTAATATTTAATAGTTTCTTAGAAATGTCTAAGTCTAGGTCAACATTGTAATGTTTCTGTCTATATATTATCATATTTGCACTCTAGCGTCTATTTTCTCTTTGAATTAGGTAAAATTAACTAGCGTGTGTCGAATTCCATGGAAAATTAACATTGACTGACTTTTTTTTTTTTTTTTTTTTAATAAGAAAATGAGAGCAAAGTTAATAATATCGACAATCCAACTTTATTTTTTATTTTGTTTTTAAAAAAATAATTTTTCTTTTTCTTTTTGGGTAGACCATTTAGCGAGTTAAAAGTTGCGTCATTCGTGGTGGTGGATGGTTGGGATTGACTCTTAATGCTTTTGGTACATTTGAGAAAGGTGGAAGAAGTGGTTTCATGGAAAAAGAAAAGAAAGAATAGGTGTATTCCATTGTCATTAAGGGTGGCAAAATTAGACATGACCTGTGAACTAGACATGACACGACACAGAATTAGTAGGTTATGGGTTAAGGCTTAATGGGTTTGTGTAATATTCGGGTTGACACGACTGACCTGTTTAATAAATGGGTTGAGTTAGTGTCCGTCACATGGAACCCGTTTAATTAAATGACATTTTACCAATATACCCTTCAAACCCTAGGTATATAGACTTATTAGTTGTTGAGGTTTATTTTCTTTGACATATTATGATTGATTATTTATGGTATTGAGATATGCTTTAGTTTTAAATTATTATTTGTAATGTAGTTACTCGTTAGTTCTTGTTGAGGTTCAAAACTAAAAGGCCACAAATAGGCCCAAGGAGTAAAAAACATTGGGCCCATTTCACACAAAAATAAATGAGTAATGAAACTAGAAAGGCTGAGTTCTCACAATAAAGAAAAGAGAGAAGAAAGAAAGAAAGGGGAAGAAGCCTAAAGGATCGGAATCCAGAGATCCACAAAAAAAGCCCAAAAAAACAGACAGAATCAGCAAACCAAAGAAAGCCCAGAAAGAAGAACTGGGTAGGGATCCTAGAAGCCCTCCCAGAGGCAGGGGATCCCTGGGCGAGCGAAGTGAAATTGAAGCAGATTTAAAAAGAGAAAAGAGACAAAAGGCACGCGGACCTTATGCCCCAGACACGCAGTAGAGGTACAAAGCAAAACACAGGAGCCTGGTTCCAACCATTTGGAGAAAGAGACAAGGAAGAGTACAACTGAAAAAGCTGGAGCGCTGAGAAGAAAAAGCCAAATAGCCTCAGGTCAGCCAACAGAAAATCTGGAAATAGAAAACTAGCTGAGGCTCATCTTGTCGCAATAAAAAGCAGGAAACTATGGAAAAAGGGAAACGACATGACCCTGAAGCAACCTGGCATGGCACGGACTCTAAGAGGCAAAAGGGAGAAATCGTTAGTACCTCGGAGCTTTAAGCTGTGCTATAAAAGGAGGAAGGGGTCCATGCTACAGGGGGGTCGGATTGGAGAGGAAGAGATAGAGAATTCATTGACAATTAAATTATTTTAAGGCATTCACAATTGCTTTTCTGAAGTCTCATAAAATTATAGAAAACACTCTGTAAACGCAAGAGAAAACAGAGAAACCGTTCCCGGTATCCTAGAGACAGTCACTACAGTACATGCTCGGATTCAACAAGCTCAAACTTTGCAAGTCTTTGAAGCCTAAATAGCTATCAAAATCTGTAACTTTTGAACTCAGTTGAACCTTGCACCACGTCTTAGTGAGCATTGTAATCACAACTAAGGGAAATTAATAAAATGCACCTCACTAATTAGAGGATCCCTAACTTGTTCTTATATTATATTTCACTTATTGTGTATTCCTTTACTGTCAAAATGTCGTTCAATATAGATATGCTTTCTCTGTTAGCTATTTTTATTATAGGAAGTTTGTTTTATGCACCAATTGATTCTTAAACAGCCCTTTAGCTGCGGTGAATCGAGCCCAGTCCACCAAGAACATTTTCATTCGGCCCAGTATCCTTGGGCCATAGTGCTGAAGAAAAAAAAGGCACTCTCACAGTTCTGAATTTTATATTAAAAATATTTATTTGTTTGGCTTTTCATAATTCATATCAATTTGATTAATACTAAAATTAGTTATTTATTTATTTATTTATTTTGATAAAATCTAATAAACAGGTCGACATGACTGACTTGTTTAATAAATGGGTTATGTTAGGGTTGATGAATCCTGACCTGTTTAAAACATGTCGGGTTATTGACCCATATAGTCGAAAACTCAAGAGTCAACACGACACGAAATTGACACGTGAATACGAATTGCCACCCCCTTTCATTCTAATGCTAGACGGATTGAAGTTGAACCGATTCTTTTATAATAAGCCATTCTACTATACCGAAAATGTAGGTCACCTGAAAGCATCATATTGCAGAAAACTAGATATTGCGTTCGGTGATTCTTCAATGGTAAATACAAATAAATAAGGGTGTGTTCATTTGGTAGGGTTTGAGACAAAAATTGTTAATTTTTGTGAATTCATGAAAATCTGGTTTCTATTTTACAAAATTTACGAGAGTGAAATTCTCAAAAACATTTCAAGTCCTATAAAATATGAGAATTTTAACTCAAATTTTGGATAAATAAATCGCAATTCTTACAAATCGTGTATATGTGCACATATGCACATATTTTATAAAGATACTTAAAGATTAATGTTCTAATCCTACGTTCCAGTAAGTCCTATGAATGCATACCATTCCATTTGTGCTTGTTGAAAGAGTCACAAATTTTGGACCTCTCTTCAAATGACATACGGGAGAAATACAGGAATTTTCAAGGCTAGGCTAGAAATATCCTCAATTTTAACATTGGTTTCTATTTATACCACTTCCAAGGGGTATCACATATAGTTGCTGCAGCCCAATTCATAATCACAAAACTGCCAAATAGTCAAAAATTGTAAAATCCCAAATCTTAATTAATTGAATAAAAGTCTTAATTATAAAATTAGATGCTTGGTTTATTAATTCTTAATTATAAATTGGATATATCTTGTGATTTGTTTGGCTATGGATACAATTGGTAATTTAATTTTATACGTAAAAGGCGAAGAAGAACATGCTTTAGATATTTAAATAGAAGTTTTAATGATAATATTTTCCATGATAGCAAGATTGATTTCTAGATTATCATGTAGTGGTTGGAAAAAATTAATGATCATAAATATATGCTAATATGACTTACAAAACGGATTTCAAAACTTTAATTCCTTTCCCTTGATTGTTTACATCTTTTTACTGCTTTATATTATATCTTTGCTTAGTTTAATTATTTGTTTAGTTTATTTAATTGCAAACAACCAATTTTTTTATTAAACTAGATTAGGATTAATTTGGTTAAGGTGTAATTAATTTTCTTACGTTCGTTCAAGTCCCTGTGGGTTCGACCTCATTCTTGTCAAACTATATTTCGGTACGGTTCGTACACTTGCGAGTACTTTAAAATTTCACAACAAGTTTTTGTGGTTATTAGGTCTGACTAATTATTTTAGTGTGTGAGTTCTAAGTGGTGCTCTTCTTCCTCCTATTATTTTTTTCTATTTTTTTTTTCTTACATTTAAGCCTTACTCTCTAATAATTTGTATTTTTTTAGGGTGACATATCAACAATTTTGTTAGATTGCATAGCAGTCATATTGGATGAATTTGGATGAACGAAGTGGTAGTCAATTTATCAAGTAGTTGTTAAAGATCAATTTTTGTAAATATCTTACCATTTGAAATTTAATATTGTCCTTTGTTGTGGGTTCGACCTCATTCTTGTCAAACTATATTTCAGTACGGTTCGTACACTTGCGAGTACTTTAAAATTTCACAACAAGTTTTTGTGGTTATCAGGTCTGACTAATTATTTTAGTGTGTGAGTTCTAAGTGGTGCTCTTCTTCCTCCTATTATTTTTTTCTATTTTTTTTTCTTACATTTAAGCCTTACTCTCTAATAATTTGTATTTTTTTAGGGTGACATATCAACAATTTTGTTAGATTGCATAGCAGTCATATTGGATGAATTTGGATGAACGAAGTGGTAGTCAATTTATCAAGTAGTTGTTAAAGATCAATTTTTGTAAATATCTTACCATTTGAAATTTAATATTGTCCTTTGTTGTGTCTTCATTGCACATTTGATGATTCTGTAAGCAATTACTATTTACTTATATAGTTTTTTTTTCTCTAAAAAAAACTATATACTTAAATCTTTTTCTTTTTTTTTGTGAAACCTATATACGTAAATCTTGAAAAAGAAAAATGATTCTGGGGAAGTTATCTTTAAAGATAAGTTTTAAAAATCATGGAAAAACCGAAAACATGGTTTCTCTCTCTCTCTCTCTCTCTCTCTCTTCTTTAAAGATAAAATTATAAATTCATGGAAAAAATTGCTTCTAAATAATAGGCAAACTTTTAAGAATAAAAATACTTGGGTTTAAACACATTAAAATGTGGGGTTTTCTTCCCCACTTTTCTTTAAAGACAAAATTATATTATAAAATCATGGAGAAAATTGCTTCTAAATAATAGGTAAACTTTTAGGAATAAAACTAGCCTCTGAGGCTCTTCTATTTTTTGGGTAAAAGTCAATAATTTGTATAAATTATAATTTTGGATTAATATATTTTCCAATCACAAAAAAAACCTAGGATTAATATATTCACGGCATTTTCATAACAAATTTTAATTGATGGATTGTTATTGGTTGTTATGTGTCAACAAAAAAGTAATTTAACTTATAGATTCAAATTAAAACCAATAACAATTTACCACCTATGATTTGTTGTAAAAATATTGTGAATGAAATCTCCAACTTCCCAATGCTAGACTCCATTTTCAACCAACCAATATCGAACACCCGTCCTCTTTTTTTTTTTTTTTTTTTTCCTCCTCTTATGGTCCATTTGGAATCCGCTTATTTTGCTGAAATTGAAAACTTTTTGATAAAAGTACTGTAGATAAAAGTAAAAGTTAGCTAAAATAGTACCGTGTGACCCATTAATAGTTTTAAAAAGTACAGTAGAACTCATGAATAGTAGTAAAAATAAACTAATCAAACCATCCTCGGTTAATTTTTAAAGTAAAGCATTTGACAAGAGTGTGAAACCCAGAAACATTACATCATTTGGTAAGTAGTTTTACCTTCCTATAAATTCTTGAAGTTGACAACACTGATGCCATACGGATACCCACATATGCGTTCCTTTTCCCCTGCACCATTGGCAATTGGGTGTGTGTTTAAAGGGAAGTGCCTTTCATCGTTATCCCATCTTTCACTGTAAAATTAATCACTATTCTCATTTGCTATGACAATGATCAAGTTCCCAGGTGGAGGGTTCCTGAAACTTCTTCATGCATTTTTAATGCTTTCAGTGCACTTGAGTCCATACCCACATACGTTCCTTGTTATTTTGTTTATTAAAACAAAATAAAGATAGCTTGTATTAACAATTTAATCTTGATCATTTTATGAATGGTGGAGGCCTGAAAGTATAGTGCAAAAAGAAATACAGAGGAAGAAGATGATGATATGGAAGGAAAAAAAAAAAGAGTTAATGCTGCATTTTTTTTCTTTAATAATAAGAGTTAATGCCTAAATCACTAATTTTCAAAGAGTAATAATGACATTACTATGAGTATTTTTTGACCCTTAGATCTATAGTAATCAATGATCAATAAAAAGTGTAACTTTTGTGAAGTTACACTAGGTGTAACTTGAACTCATCTCTTATATAATATATTTAATACATTGAGTTGAATTGTTGAGTCTAAAATTTAACTAAACCCTACTTTTTAGTCCTTTTAACAATGGGGTCATTATCGTATTAAAAATAAAAAACAATGGGGTCATTTTCTATCTTTCAAAAAAAAAAAAAAAAAAAATAGAAGAAGAACAATGGGATAATTTTGATCAGGTCATATATATATATATATATATATATTTATCGAGTCAGTTTTTTTTTTTTTTTAATTATGTCAATTTCATCTATTATTGTATAAACCAAGTCAATTTTTTTGGAAAACTTGTTGATTTCATAAATTCTGATAGAGTTTATTGTTTGAAAGTAGCTTGGATTTTAGAGGATATTGAGCTTATTTGTGAAAGTTTTTTCGATGTATCATTTGTTAATGTTCCTATATATCAAGAAAACATCATAATTATTAAACTAAACAAGAACAAACTTAAAAGTAAACCATAACTTGGAAAAAACATGGAAAAAAAAAACACTCACCTTGCTCTAGGATCATAAATTGGAGGATATTTAACTGACTTCTCAGTGCCTGCAATACAAAGATTAAATTGATAAAACAAAAAAGATTAAAGAACCAATAGAACTAAGATTATCACAATTCAAGAACAAGAAAAATAATTGAAAGGATTTGAAAATGATTTAGAAAACTAGTTTCTGCCTTAGTAAAATACTAGAGAAAGGTTTTAAATACTGTAAAAAAAATGTGCTTAGATGTTATGTTAGTATTATGATTAGATGGAATGGGTTTTAAGAAAACATAAAGGCCAAAAATAAACTTTCCCAAGCCAGGATTTGGATTGGAAACATAAAGTGAGTATTTATATGAATAAACTAGGGTTTGGGGGCATTTAAGATTCTTTTGAATGTTCCTAAAGGTCTAGGAGGCGGCCCAACCCAAAGATTAAAGTTTTGGGGCCCTAAATATGAAATCTAGGTTTCTGGAATTTTGGGTGTGTGTGTGCCCTTGAAGATTCATATGCATTCTTGCTGAAACCCTAATTCCTGACAAAATTGATAGCCCGACTTCAAATAACCATAACTCTCTTAGTTTAAATCCAAAGTAGGCAAACTTTGTGTTCAAATTAAGTCTAGGATGTCTACTTTCTAATGAAACAAACCTCACTAGAAAATTATTTGTGGTTCAAAAGTTACGGTAAAAATTAAAATATGAGCAAATGTCATTTTTCAACATTGTTTTCAACGTGATTTAATCACTTTTGAGTTGTGATTGCCTTCAAAGTACTGAGAACTCTTTAATTATCCTTAGTTGATGTATGTCAAGCTCATCATTGGGGTTGGAAACCAAAGATTATTAACAGGTACAAATGAGGTGTCTACAAATGGAGTGTAGACTACTTTTATCATGGTCCATGTTGTGCATTTCATGGTTCACTTTCTTCTTCTTCTTCTTTTTGTTAATGTAAAAATATCTGGACATGAAAAACTTGAAAAATATATGTAAAAAAATAGTAGAAGAATAAAATAATTAATGCAATCTAACAAATGTTTCATAGATAAATTTGTTACTAACAATAAACACAATATAATAGAAAATTTAGGTAAAAATCTCACAAATGAACAAGAAATTCATCAAAAGATTTACAAGAAAATTCATATGAAAATCTCACAAATGAATAAGAAATTCATAAAAAATGAGAATTAAAAGTTTTAGAAGTAGTTTTACAATAGAAAAAAATACCCTCAATTGACATACAAAATTATATGAAAAGTATTAGAATCTTTTCCAAATGCATGTATAGTTTATAGAATTATACTAATAATACCTATTAGGCTATTACAATTAGTTTCAATAAAAAGAAAATTTTCCAAATTAAAGTTGATAAAATTATATCTAAGATCAACTATGTCATAATAAAAAAAGAATCAAATGAATTAATTATATTATTAATTGAAAAATATATGTTAGTTGTGGGGGGTGAAAGCCCAGCCCAATGTATTGGACCTGGGGCCTTATTCGAAGACTACTAGATGTCCGAAGAGAAGAAAATATCTGGGAAAGGGTCCATGTGGAAGAATCATACCTGGAAATGAATGAGGGATGCATTCCGAAGAGGTCATCAGTTGTCCGAAGAGGTCTTCCTCCTCGGATATGAATATTCTTGATCAATCAAATGTGTGGAGGGTCAAAATGATCTTCCTAACGGTTCCAATAACGAAGATAGACTGTGAACATGTCTGGAGATGATAAGAACGAAGAAATATCTAAAGGGAAAAGCTACTACAACCGTGTTTAATGCATTACAGCTACTTTTTTTACCGCATTTATGTGGAGAAGACCCCTGAACAGTGTAATCTCAGCTGCCACCATTTATAGAAAACTAAAAAGAAGACTTGACATGACATATACTCAAGTGGATGCTTAGATGAAGACCAAGTGGACGATGAAAATGAGGGGTGAGGATGCTATATAAAGGGAAGAAGCCTCTGATGAAAAGGGAGGAAGAAAAAGAGAGATAAAGAAGATAAACACGATTTTACTGTAGCTCTAAGCATTGTAATGATCTTTATTCAATAAAAATCTCTTCGGACATTCATTGGGTCAATTGTTGAAGCCTGATTGCATGTTAATTCATCTTTAACTATCTTAGTTAGTTACTGTGTGATTCACAACTAGCCTAACTCTTTCACCCACTCTCTACAAATTTATTGTTCTGAGTTCAGTGGGCTTATAATCCATATCTCTGGGGCTTGAGCTACAAATCCTGACCCTACAATTGGCGCCGTCTGTGGGGAGAGCTTGTGCAGGGGTGAAACCAACAGTTGGTGATGGCCAAATCAGGACAACAACTAGCAGAATCGAGGGCATCCCAACACGTAGACCCTTTCCTCAATTTGGAGCGAAGACAAGATCGTGAGGGTAGTGTGCACACTGTGCATACTGGCCAGAGCCGGTCACATGGCGGAAGTCACGTGTCTCATGCAGAAGTAAACCAAAATTTGAAAAGTTAAAAAGGGAGTTGCGCCATGCAAAGAGGAAACTGATTTCTCCATATTCTGATGAAGACTCTGAATACGACCGGGACGTCTCTTACAAGCAGAAATCTCGAACACCGGCTAGTGAATCTTTTTCCTATGAAGAGGAGCATCATCATAAGAGGCAGCTACGAAGCCCATCACGCAGAGGAGTAGGGAACGATGCTATGAGCGGGGCTTTGAATCAAATTTCTAAGTCACATTTTACACGTAAAATCGAAGAAGCAAGACTTCCTCGGCGTTTCAACCAGCCGACGTTTACTATCCATAATGGTAAGACGAACCCTGTGGAACATGTGAGCCACTTTAATCAGAGGATGACTGTCTACTCCAGAGACGAGGCTCTAATGTGCAAGGTCTTTCCCTCCAGCCTCGGACCGGATGCAATGAGGTGGTTTGATAGCCTGGAAGAAAACTTCGTCAACTACTTTAAGGAGCTCACTCAAACTTTTGGTTCCCGTTTTGTCACATGCCGAAGGGTGGCCAGGCCCTTGTTTTCACTGTTATCCTTGAGCATGCAGGAGGGTAAGACCCTTAAGGCATATTCGGATAGGTACTGAGAGATGTTTAATGATATGGAGGGCAACTCTGATGCAATGGCCCTCAGCACGTTCAAGCTCGGCCTCCCTACTGACCATGGTCTAAAGACCTCCTTATCTGGTAAACCAGTTACTAACATGCGTAAGCTCATGGACCGTATAGAAAAGTTTAAAAGAGTTGAGGAAGATCAGCAGCAAGGGAAGGGAAAGGACAAAGCTATCCCCAAGGAGAGGAAGGATTTCCGGTCAGATCGTTACAATAGCAGCAAACCACGTAGAGATTTCGTTGGACAATCAGGATCGACCAATCCTCAAGCAGTCAACACTGTATTTAAAGAACCGGTACACCAGGTTTTGGAAAAGATTAAAAACAAGTCATTCTTCAGGTGGCCGAATAAGATGGTAGGAAACCCTAAGAGGCGTAATTATAATCTCTACTGCCAGTATCATCAAGACCATGGGCATACCACAGAGGATTGCAGGAGCCCGTGGGATCATTTAGATCAACTGGTCTGCGAGGGTAAACTAAGACACCTTTTGCACCATTCCAGTGGCCGAGGAGGGCAGATTAGTTCAGGGCCCCGAAGAGATAATTCTTCAAAACCGCCATTGGAAACTATTAATGTCGTCTTCGCCGCACCGGGAAGAACAAGATCTTGGCCATCGAATGTTATGTTAATAGTCCAATCACCGGCAGGGCATTTTGGTCATGGTCCGAAGAGATCTAAATTGGATGCTCCATTGGTTATAGGATTCTCGGAAGAGGACAAGATTGGGACTATCCAGCCCCATGATGACGCTTTAGTAATCACCCTCAGAATTGGAGGGTACGATGTGAAGAGGGTAATAGTGGATCAGGGTAGTGCGGTAGAGATAATGTACCCCGATCTCTGCAAGGGGCTAGGCCTAAAACTTCAGGATTTAACACCATACAATTCCCCCCTTGTAAGTTTCGAGGGAAGGTTGGTCATGCCGAGGGGCCAGATACGATTACTTGTGCAGACCGGCTCAGAGGTGGTAGAGGTGGATTTCATATTTATGGATGTGTATTCCCCTTATATAGCAATTGTAGCTAGGCATTGGCTTCACACACTGGGGGCTGTTTTCTCTACCCTGCATCAGAAAGTTAAGTATCTATCTGAAGAATGAGTTTGTGAAATTCGGGGAGGTCAGTTTGTAGCCAGGCAATGCTTAGTGGCTGCCATCCAGCATGAACCCGAAACTGAGTCTTCGTCTAAGGCCGAAAGGGGTTTATAGCAACTAAAGTCAAGGGTATTGCCCATTGAAGATCCAAGCGAGGGCGCTCGGTGCGAGGATCTGGTAAAGGTTGTTATCGGAGACGATCCTGAAAAGTTCTTTTAAGTCGGATCTCAGCTACCTCTTCAGGAGAAGGAAGAGCTGATAGAGTTTCTCAAGAGGAATCTTGATGTATTTGCCTGGAATGCTTATGAAGCCCCAGGAGTGGATCCCCAATTCATTTGTCATCATCTTAAAGTCAACCCGTTGATTATCCCCAAGAAGCAACCTCCTCGGCACCCATCTAAGAAACATGCAGATGCAGTGAGAGAAGAGGTAGCAAAGCTCAAACAAGCTGGAGCTATTAAAGAAGTTTTTTACCCGGAATGGTTAGCGAATACTGTAGTGGTGAAGAAGAAAAACGAGAAGTGGCGAGTCTATGTAGACTTCACTAATCTAAATAAGGCTTGTCCTAAGGATCCATTCCCCATGCCAAAAATTGATCAGTTTGTGGATGCCACTGTTGGCCACCCTCAGATGAGTTTCTTAGATACTTTTCAAGGCTACCATCAGATACCACTAGCCTTGGAGGATCAGGAGAAGACTGCTTTTGTCACCCCTATTGGTAACTACCACTATAAGGTGATGCCATTTGGTCTGAAAAACGCAGGATCTACCTATCAGAGAATGATGACGAGGATGTTTGAACTACAGCTAGGTGAAAACATCGAAATTTACATAGATGACATGGTGGTGAAGAACAAAATTGTTACTGAACATGTGAAAGACCTTGAAAGTACCTTTGAAGTTCTGAGGAAGCACAAGTTGAGACTGAACGCTTCCAAGTGCTCATTCGACGTGGGGTCAGGCAAGTTTTTGGAGTACATGGTGACTCATAGGGGAATTGAGGTTAACCCCGATCAGATAAAGGCTATCAACAATTTACAAGCTCCTCGGAATCCCAAGGAAGTCCAGAAACTGACTGGAATGACTGCTGCCCTGAACCAATTTATCTCTCGATCAGCAGACAGGTGTCGGCCTTTCTTCTCTTTGATTAACAAGTGGAAGGGATTCGAGTGGACTGAAGAATGTGCTGTAGCCTTTCAGCAACTTAAGGATTATCTAGCTCGGCCATCAATCATGTCCAATCCTGAGCCAGATGAAGTCTTGTTCGCCTACATTGCTGTGGCTCCCTATGCTGTAAGCTTGGTGTTGATACAAGCAGATTGTGGTGTGCAAAGACCAATTTACTACGTAAGTAAGTCGCTGCATGAGGTTGAGATCCGTTATTTGCCACTGGAGAAGGCTATCCTAGCAGTAGTGCTCGGTACATGAAAATTGCCTCACTATTTCCAGGCCCATACGGTCATTGTCCTCACCTAGCTCCCTCTTAGGGCTATACTCTGAAGTGCTGACTATACTAGAAGAATTGCTAAATGGGGTATGATCTTAGGAGCTTTCGATATCAAATATATGCCTTGTACATCGGTCAAGGGTCAGGTACTTGCAGATTTGGTAGCCGAGTTCACGGAGCCCCACTTAGAAGAAGTAACGCTCACGTCGAACATGGATGAAAAATCAGTTGGCATGATTTCTCACCAAGGCCCATCCCATTGGGAAGTGTACGTGGACGGCGCAGCAAATCAGAAAAGTTCTGGAGTGGGGCTGTTGCTAATATCCCCCGAAAGAATCATCATTGAAAAGTCATTAAAGCTAGATTTCTCGGTGACAAATAATGAGGTGGAGTACGAAGCCCTACTGATGGGAATGACTATGGTCTGAGGAACGGGAGGAAAGGCAGTGGAGCTGTTCTCGAACTCAAGGTTAGTCGTGGGTCAAGTGCAAGGTGAGTTTGAAGTGAAGGATGAAAGAATGCAGGGGTACTTGAGCCAAGTTAACTGCCTACGGTCTAAGTTCGAATTTTTCAGTTTGCTGCACATCCTCGGAATGGTAATGCTTATGCTGATTCTCTGGCCACTCTTGCTACTTCTTCAGCGCAAAATTTGCCAAGAGTCATAATTGTCGAGGACTTGCATGGGCCTACCGAGGTAAGAAGAGAAGCCATTCAAGTTCACCAAGTTAGGACCGGGCTCTGCTGGATGGACCCTATTATTAAATTCTTGAAAGAAGATATTTTCCTGAAGAAAGGGGGGAAGCTGACAAAATTCGAAGGAAAGCGACCAGATTCTGGCTATCCGAGGACCAGAAATTATACAAACGCTCATATTCAGGACCGTACCTGTTATGCGTGCATCCTGAAGCGGCTGAGTTGCTACTAAAGGAGTTGCATGAAGGAATCTGTGGGAGCCACACCGGTGGTAGGTCCTTGGCTCACCGAGCCATCACTCAAGATTACTGGTGGCCAAACATGCAAAAAGAAGCCCACGAATACGTTAAAAAGTGTGATCAATATCAGCGGTTTGCCCCAAACATTCATCAACCAGGGGGAACTCTTAATCCACTATCCAGCCCATGGCCTTTCGTCTAATGGGGCTTAGATATCGTGGGACCATTCCCCAAAGCTGCAAGAAATAGGAAATACCTTCTGGTCGGCACAGGCTATTTCACTAAGTGGGTCGAAGCTGAGCCTCTGGCCAACATCAGAGACGTAGATGTGCAAAGGTTTGTTTGGAAGAATATTGTCACTCGGTTTGGGGTTCCTCATACTCTCATCTCCGACAATGGCTTACAGTTTGATAACAAAGCATTCAGGAGTTATTGTAGTGAGCTGGAAATCATAAAAAGATACTCCACCCCTACTTATCCCCAGGGTAATGGGCAAGCAGAGGCTGTCAACAAGGTCATAGTAAATGGCTTAAAGAAGAAGCTCGACGATGCGAAGGGCAAGTGGGTGGAAGAATTGCCACATGTACTTTGGGCCTATCGAACTACGCCTCGCAGATCTACAGGAGAGACCCCCTTCTCAATGACCTATAGGGCTGAAGCTGTCATACCTTTGGAAACTGGGTTCCCAACACTGAAAACCAGTTCGTTCAATTCGACTGGCAACAATGAGCAACTAGAGAGGAGTTTAGACCTGATTGATGAAAAAAGAGAAAATGCATTAGTTCGACTGGCACATTACTAGCAAAAGCTCAGGCAGGGCTATGATGCCAACGTAAGGCTAAGACCTTTAGAACCCGGCGATTTAGTGCTGAGGAAAGTTTTCGGCACCGCAAAAAACCCAGCTTGGGAAAAATTAGGATCCAATTGGGAAGGGTCATATCGTATTACTTCAGGGGCTGGCATTGGGGCGTATTTCTTAAAAGATCTGAATAGTCATGTAATATCACGCCCTTGGAATGTAAATAACCTCAAAATGTACTATTATTAATCGAATATTTTCTTCAATCAATATGCTGATTCTGTATGTGAGTAGTTCTCTAAGTGTTTAAACTTAAATTCAATCATGCTTGTAGTCCTCGGACCAGATGATTTGGGTTAGTTAACACTCGTTCCAAGTTCTCTAAGTGTTTAAACTTAAATTCAATCATGCTTGTAGTCCTCGGACCAGATGATTTGGGTTAGTTAACACTCATTCCAAGTTCTCTAAGTGTCTAAACTTAAATTCAATCATGTCTGTAGTCCTCGGACCAGATGATTTGGGTTAGTTAACACTCCTTCAAAGGTCCTCTAAATGTTTAAACTTACATTTGACCATAACCGTAGTCCTCGGACCGAGTAATTTGGGCTAAAGAGCATCTTCATACAGTTATTGTTAATGTTTGAATTTACTGTGCCTGAAATTTTTGGATGCATTTAACTTTAATTTATAGTTAGACTCCTCAGTTAGAAATATGCTCTGTACACATTCAAGAAAGCCTGTGAAACTTTCATCTCACTCATTGTTTTCATTACTTATTAATAACTCTTGTATGTACCACTCTCTTCGGCATTGATTTAAGTCACTGGCCTTATTATCATGATATCATGGTTAAGTTTACCTATACTATTATAATCACGTGGTTTAAACTGTTTGCAATAATACCGAGACTTATAATTTAAGCAACAAGGATATTGAATGTAAAAGTGAGGATTTCATTAATCAAAATAAAGTAGTTTACAAGCCCTTACCTAAAAAAAAAAAAAACAACTGAACTAGGTTATATAAAAGTACAAAATAAAAACTCCTAATCCTACTAAGTCTTCGTCTGAGCAGCCGGGGGATTAATTATCTGACTGGGCTGGGCAGCAGCAACGTCTGGGACTTGTTCTTTGTCCTTCTCTTTAGTACCCTTAGACTCTTTAGTTGCTTCAGCTGGAGCAAGAGGGGCCTGGCTAGCTGGGGGCTGCTCCTGAGTTTCTGGGAGTTCACGAATATCTGGATCATGGTATATACTCCCAGGCAGCCTTAAGGGGGAATCTGCAGGAACCCCAACAGCATCCAGTGCCTTTCCCCACGTTATATCACAGTAGTCTCGACCAACCGAGGCAAACTGCTCAGTGAGGCCGAGTTGGGTCTCCTCTACCCCTAGCTGGTATGCTGCCTTTCTTTCAGCCTCAACTGCCTTTTTGGCCAACTAAGCATCCTTCTCGGCCTTTTTGGCAGTTTCCTTGGCATTCTTAAGCTTAGCCTGAAGATCCTTCACCAGTGCTTACTCTATGGCTAAATTGATCTCGGTCAAATTTAGCAACTGGCGTTGGTCTTCGGCCTGCTTCTCAGCATTCTTCAGGCCCGCATCAAGACTATTTCTTTGCTTGACGATCTCCTTAAACTGCTCAAACAGTTGAAAATACTCCTCCTTCAAGCTACCCAAAGACTTTTCGGCCTCAGACCGAGAGTGGGCCTCTGCTTGGGCTTCAATATATGGCTTTTTGTTCCACTCTTCAGCCACAAAGACTTGTTAGGTAATCTGTGCAGTAAAAATGATAAAGTTAACATAAAACAAGTAAAAAATAATAATAATAACATCCTAAAATGAAGAAATAGATTAACTCACTTACCATGGCTAAATCCCTTTTTAGGGACGAGAATAGTTACTGCTGGCTGAAGCGCTGGTAAGACTCCATGTCTCGGGGGAGGAGCAGTGGCTGCTCCAAAGCCTCGGCGACAAGACCTGCCCTCCCTCCATCATAGTTCCTTAGGGAAGTTTCCCAAGGAATTGGAGTGCCATCCAATTCTAGTTGGGGGGACCAGGTGCGAGGTCCTCTACGCACATCAGCAATAAGGGCCTCATCTCGGCTCTCAGTGGATGAAGCCTTCTTGCTCCGGTGATCTTTCACCACCTTCTGCTGCTTGGTCCCTTTTTGCGGAACCACCTCCCCTTCTTCTGGGGCCACGAGAGGCCTCTTCTTCCTCAAATCTGGCAGTGGTTTCAGGCCGAGATCAGGGGCCTGAGGGGGTGGTGGAGGAAGATTCACAGCCGGTTGGGATGTACTAGTCCCCTTGGGCTCGGACTTCTTGCCTCTGTTCTTCATCAGGCTCCTTAGATCAGCCATGTCTTCCTCTTCCGAAGAGTCCTCGGGAAGAGCAGTTATTAGTACAGCAGGGTGGACAACAGACTGCCTGTTGGCCTCCTCCCCGATGCCAGGAACTGTTACCACTTCAACCTCTTTCGAAGCTTTTCCTTTAAATCTAAACTTGTCTATCTGTTCCTCAAGTGAAGAGGTTGAAGAGGCAACTCCTTCACTTGCTGCTACTGGCCCGAGAGGAACCTGTTGGATGGGCTGGAGGAGCAAGGGTACACCCTGCAGATTTGGATGTGGCACGGGCACAAGGTCGAACGGAGCCAAAAAATCCTTCCGGGCAACGTCTATACGGTTGATGCGGTAGTCCCCCTGTCTTATCGCGTTGCCGACTGGCTGAAAATCCTTCGGTTTCGCTGGGTACCCAAGAATAAGCAGAACTGATCAGAGTTGCTCGTCTTTGCTTACGAAAATCTCTGAGCGTAACAGATAATTGAGGGGCGGCAACGTTTGTAAGGTTGAGCCGAGGAGAAACGTGGTCTTTATCTGTCAGTATTATAGCAAAACTTAGTCAGAAACTTGAAAGGAATAAAAAAATAATAATAATAAATAACAATAATAAAATTCAAAATTACTGGAAAGTGGAGATCCTAAATCTACTGTCAGTAAACCTAAATCTAGGATATTCTACCTGGTTCTCCTGGCCTGGTCGGGTAATGAGGGCCATCATGCCATGCGCCCGAGACGATCACATAGTCGTCTTTCATCGCTTTGTTAGATTTGGGAAGGCAGGAGACGAGCCTAACCACGTCGGACCGGGATTTAAGATAATATCCCGCCCTTTTTTGGCTGTGACACTCATACATATGTACCACATCGAGCCAGGTGAGGCCCAACCCTAGATGGCGGTTTAGATCCTCAACTGCTCCTAAGATCCTAAACATGTTGGGCGCACATTGGTCAGGGCTAAGCCTATGGTTTCTAAGATAATTACTGGTAATGGGACCCATAGGGATGGTCATCCCCCCTTCTAGAAAGGCGATGATGGGGATAACAACTTTGCCCATCTTTCGATCTGTTAGTATTCTTTCTGGAGAGCAATACCTCAGACCCATATCTTGAGGTATGCAGTATGTCGCCTTAAACTCCTCTATTTGGGTGGAGCTATCTACCATATACTGGAATCTACCCATCGCAATTAAACAAAAAGATGGAATCACTAAGTGAAGTGACTAGGGGATGATTATTCGAAAGCCGAGGAGGTTGGCCGAAGAGGGAAACAAGAGGTTCAGAAGTTGAAACTTACGCAAACCAAATCGGAATGTGATCCTTGAACTCGCAGAAAGATTCTTACGGATTCTGAAAAGGAGCTAGGACCGGTGATTGGAAGAACTTGAAGGATTCGAATGCTTGAGTTTGCTGAGTGCTCTGAGAATTTGCGAAGTAAAGAAGAAGTAACCTGTTCTGAGGCTTTATATAGGGACAAGCGAAAGAGCAGGAGTCGTCCCGCCTAAATTTTGAGGAAGAATCACGTCCGTTGGATCAATAGCCCACCGTTGGATACCAAAGACAAAACGCCGCCTAGAGTAATTGATAGTGCATTGGGAATACTGAAACGACCGCAGCATTAATGAAGCATCTGCATCTGCGCATACGCGTGGAAGTTCAGATATTTTTATTATTTCAAATTTCTATTTCGTGATAAGTCAAAATCCTATTTTTTCTTCTCGGATGCGAGGGAAAAACTAAAATTTTGAGGGGCTATTGTGGGGGGTGAAAGCCCAGCCCAATGTATTGGGCTTGGGGCCCTATTCGAAGACTACTAGATGTCCGAAGAGAAGAAAATATCTGAGAAAGGGTCCATGTGAAAGAATCATACCTAGAAATGAATGAGGGATGCATTCCGAAAAAGTCATCAGTTGTCCGAAGAGGTCTTCCTCCTCGGATACGAATATTCTTAATCAATCAAATGTGTGGAAGGTCAAAATGATCTTTCTAACGGTTCCAATAACGAAGATAGACTCTGAACATGTCTGGAAATGATAAGAACGAAGAAATATCTAAAGGGAAAAGTTACTACAACCGTGTTATTTCATTATAGCTACTTTTCTGACCGCATTTATGTGGAGAAGATCCCTGAACAGTGTAATCTCAGCTGCCACCACTCATAGAAAACTAAAAAGAAGGCTTGACATTACATATACTCAAGTGGATGCTTAGATGAAGACCAAGTGGACGATGAAGATGAGGGGTGAGGATGCTATATAAAGGGAAGAAGCCTCTGATGAAAAGGGAGGAAGAAAAAGAGAGATAAAGAAGATAAACACGATTTTACTGTAGCTCTAAGCATTGTAATGATCTTTATTCAATAAAAATCTCTTCGGATATTCATTGGGTCAATTGTTGAAGCCTAATTGCATGTTAATTCATCTTTAACTACTTTAGTTAGTCATTGTGTGATTCACAATTAGTCTAACTCTTTCATCCACTCTCTACAAATTTATTGTTCTGGGTTCAGTGAGCTCATAATCCATATCTCTGGGGTTTGAGTTACAAATCCTGACCCTACATTAGTACTTGGTAAAACTCATACAAAAATTTAATTAGTAATTTTGCATCTAAAGAAAAAGAAAGAAAAGACTTTTAAGTATCAAAAAAATTAAGTAATATTTAAATGTATAAAAAAAGCCCTTAATTTACTTATCACCTCAAAATACATTGAGCCAGCAACTCTCTTTCTTTAAATTAATTAATTTTTTTTCTTATCTAGACATAACATCTGGCTTGTCTTTTAGGGCTTCGGGACAAGGGAGTCAATCTTGGTTTAGTCAGTGAAACAATATATTTTGATACCGATCAATACCAGTACATCGTGAGAAATGAGATATTACATGAGAGGGGTTGGTAGAAAAAGATGAAGGCTCTGTTTGGTACGCAATTTTGAATACATATTTTTAGTTTTTAAATAATATTACACATTTTTTCACACATTTTGTTATGTACAAATATTTTTAAAAATACTGAAAACTGTGTTTGAACACTGTTACCAAACTGGCCTAAAAAATTAGAAAAACTAAAATGGTGAGCGATAAAACCAAAGAGCTGAAAATTTTTTCCATCTTTCAGGTAACTTTTGTCAGCTTTTTAATACACACACGTTAACTTACTGACCAGCACAACTTCCCATTCCCCACACGTAAACTCCCTAGACTCTCTCTTTCTGAAGTGACTTGCTCTTCCCACCGCACATATTTTCAGATTTTTCTCTCCAACATGAGAGTATTTCCCTTCCATTAACCAAAACATGTTTTCAGATTTGATCTCTCTCCCTCTCTCTTAGATTAGACATTCAACTCCGTTTTACTGCTTCAATGCCGGTGCCATTGTTCACTACCAGCCAGATTTGCTATCACCAGTGTGAGGCCAAGGTGAAGAGATCCCAAATCGGTATCTAATATATGGACCGTACCGTGTCTGTATGTGTATGTTTTTTCTTACGCTCTTTGCCGTCTATCGGACAAGAGTGCTTCTCAATTCTCATTAAACGAAAGGTTATATAAATGTGGTTGATGGTAGGGGTTTGAGAACTTAACAAAAGCACACTACTTTCTCTGTGTTGTCCTCATCCTTATCTTCTTCATATCAATTGTGATCTGTTGGTCATGGGTGGAAGGTCCTTTAAGCTTCCTCATGCATTTTTAACGCTTCTCGTTTTAGTGCACTTGATGAGATTAGCCCTTGGCGGAGCCATTCCAGGGGTTGGAGATGGTAACAACATCAGCTGCCCGGAAGGTGAGAGACAAGCGCTGCTCCAGTTCAAAAAAGGAATCAGTGATCCCGTTGGCTGGCTCTCTTCATGGGGGAGCGAAGAAGAAGAAAAGAATTGCTGCAACTGGCTAGGAATATACTGCAGCAACCATACAGGCCATGTAATTCAGCTTCAGCTTTCTCTTAATCCTTTGAGAGGTATGATTAGTCCTTCACTACTGGAGTTGCCTTATTTGACTTATTTGGATCTCAGTAACATTGATTTTAATCATAGCCATATTCCAGAGTTCATTGGTTCTCTAAGTAACTTAGAACACCTTGAGATCTCTTCGTCCAATCTTAGTGGGCCAATTCCACGTCAGCTTGGAAACCTTTCAAGCTTGCAATATCTTCATCTTGGAGAGAATAATTTGACAAACTCTGGAAATCTTGAATGGTTGTCTCATATGACTTCTATAGAAGATCTTGACCTAAGTTTTACAAATCTCAATGCTGCCAATGATTGGCTTGAAGTTGTGAGTAGTCTCCCTAATTTAAAAACCTTGGATATGTCGGCCTGTAATCTTTCTCTAATGAGTCTTTCATCTTTTTCCCAATTCAATCATTCAAAATCTTTTACTTCTCTTGAAAGCTTGCGACTCAGTGATAATGAAATTAATGACATTCCAAAATTCTTTGGGGATATATGTACTTTACGTGAATTGGGTTTGGCAGGGAACAATCTCAATGGACAACTCATTGAGCATATCAATGACTTGTTTGGATGTGCAAAAGACTCATTAGAGGTTTTGAAATTATCATGGAACCAATTATGGGGATCATTGCCTGATTTTGCAATGTTTCCATCATTAAAAGAGATTCATCTTTCATCCAACAAATTAAATGGGACTATGCCAAAAACCATTGGAAACCTTCATAATCTGGAGCATTTGGATGTTTCCTTGAATTATTTGCAAGATGTCATCTCTGAAGCACATTTCTCAAATCTTTCCAAATTATTGTCATTGGACCTATCTGGTAATTCTCTTACTCTTGAATTTGACTTCAATTGGGTTCCCCCTTTCCAATTGGAAGAACTACGTTTGAGATCTTGCAAGTTAGGGCCTAGATTTCCAAATTGGATCCGAACCCAATGGAATGTTACCACCCTTGACATCTCCAATGCTGAAATTTCTGATACCGTTCCGGCAGAGTGGCTTGCGAACTTGCCTCATAAATTAGGTAGTTTAAATATTTCTAGCAACCAAATACATGGACAGCTACCTAATGTGTCGCCAATGAGTTTGAGTGAACTAAGATTTGATTTGAGTGCTAACCGTTTAGAGGGTCCACTACCACTTTTTTCAACTAATGTCAGCTCCTTGAATCTCTCCAAAAATCGCTTTTCGGGGCCACTTTCACCTCTTTGTAAAATAAATGATGGGCGGTTGAGTTTTCTAGACCTATCTGATAACCTATTATCTGGGCAACTTCCTAATTGTTTTATGGTTTGGCCGAATCTACTTATCCTGAATTTGGCAAACAACAATTTCTCTGGTGAAGTTCCAAGCTCTTTTGGCTTCCTGTTGATGCTCCGCACATTGAGTCTACATAATAACACTTTCTCTGGAGATTTTCCTAATTCCTTGAAAAATTGTAGCTACTTGAGATTAATGGACTTGGGAAACAATAGATTCTCCGAAAAAATACCAGCATGGATTGCAGAAGACCTACCACAATTGATTGTTCTTATCCTACGTTCCAATAAGTTTAGTGGAAGCATACCATGGGAGACATGTAAGTTGAAATATTTACGAATCTTGGATCTCTCTTTAAATGACTTCTCTGGAATTATACCACAGTGCCTCAATAATTTAACTGCCATGGCTTACAAAGCTTACTCTTCGACTAATCTTTTTGAGGGTGGTTGTATGGGCTTACATGGACTTAATTACATGTATATTGGAGACTATGTTGACAGTGCTATGGTTGCATTGAAAGGAAGAGAGTACCAGTTTGGCAAAAATCTTGGATTGCTAAAGATCATTAACCTTTCAAGTAACAACTTGACAGGAAAACTTCCTACTGAAATCACTAGCCTTTTGGAGTTAGTTGTACTGAACGTATCCAAAAACAACTTAATTGGAGAAATTCCACAAACAATTGGTCAGTTGAAGCAGTTAGAATCATTTGATATGTCAAGGAATCGGTTTTCAGGTGAAATCCCATCAAGTATGTCAGAATTACAGTTTTTGAGCCACATAGACCTATCTTTCAACAATTTATCTGGAAAAATTCCTTCAGGCACTCAACTCCAAGGCTTTGATACAACTTTTTATACTGGAAATAGGGCTCTTTGTGGGCCTCCACTGACACAAAAGTGTCCAGGTGAAGAAACACCAAACCAAAGTTTATCAACTGACAATGGCA
Source organism: Quercus ilex subsp. ballota (assembly GCA_032727855.1). Taxonomy (NCBI): domain Eukaryota; kingdom Viridiplantae; phylum Streptophyta; class Magnoliopsida; order Fagales; family Fagaceae; genus Quercus; species Quercus ilex. Next base: position 10,169,458 of record CM064916.1, read on the forward strand.
GTACTGAAGATGATGAGGACAGTAGAGATGAATTCAAGAAATGGTTTTATGTTGGAGCAGGAATTGGATTTGCTGTAGGTTTTTGGGGCATATGCAGTTCTTTGATTCTAAAGCGGTCATGGAGACATGCATATTTCTTATTATTGGACAACATGACGGATTGGCTATACGTAACAATGGCAGTGAACAAGGCAAGATTTTGGAGGATGTTTCAGAGGCTGGGGTAACCACTTTTAATGTGAGGTTAACAAAGTAAGTCATCTCTAGCTCTTTTTCACATGACTTTAGATATATTTTGTTATTGCTGAGTAATTCTTAGGTATTTTGGAGCACGAAAAATTGTGTTCTCTCCTCTCACATTCATGATTAGGTCCATTCATTAAATTCATGATAGGGTTCATCGTAAATGTGGGAGAAGAGAGCATCATTTCTCCGTACTTTAAGAGTACCTAAGAATTTTCTATTTCTGCTACACTGCGGCAATTTATTTTGGTCTTGTTCATTATTTGTTTTTTATTTTTTACGCTTTTTCACTTTTTTATTTATTCGCTACACATGCTAAGGATCATTACTAATTCTTTTCATATTTCAAATTACATATCAGGAAGTAGTAGAGATTGCCACTGAAGGCGATACATTTAACCTGGATGGTAAATTTCACTTAGCAATTGCATGAAGTTGAAGAGGTTCTATCTAGTGCCTTTACTCTAATGGTTTTCTTATACCTTGGTGTTAATGTCTGTCTACCGCAGCTGCACATGTATACATGAGTGTCAGGACTCGTTTGTAATATTTGTGTGGGTGTGGTCTAGATGATTTATATTATTGCCTTTCTCTCATCACCATCATTGTCAGCTTCAATAATGTAAATTTACAAACAGATCATGTGTAATTTTAATTTAGTTGAAGTGTACTTGTACCTTCGATTGTGATGTTATTGGTGGTTATTAGCCATGTGGCCCCTCTTTTTGGGGCATTTAGACATTGTTGAATGGATATGCATGTCAGTTGAAGAATCTCGAGAGTCAAGAGTATGCTTTCTTTAACCCAGTTCATGCTAGGAGGTGGCTCATGAAAATGACTCCTCTTTTCTCTAAGATCAATTCATAATAGCTGCATGGTAGGACTAGTTCATTCTCATTTTGTCACCTTCTCTCTCAGCAATTCTTTACTTCTTTGTAATTTAATTAGATACTTGGTGATATATCATTTTTTTTTCCTCTTGGAAGTTGTTTAAAAGTTAAAATTGATGATTCTGATTGCACTTGAGGCAAATAAACACGTTGCACTGCTAAATTCTTTTAGCTACAAACTTTGCATGCTTCTACAGTTACAAGAATGATGTTCTTTGTCACATTATACTTGCAATTTTCCACAAATTCATTAAACTTATTTACAAATGGCCAACAGTTGTATAGTTTGTAAGCTTTTTTTTTTTCTATACATAGATGTTGACATTCTACTGCGGCACATTAAAGCTGAATGTAATCAAATGGTTAAGTTTGTATCATCTACATGGTGAGGAAGAAAGAGAGAGAGCGGAGTTTTGTCTGCTCCCAGGATTCATACTACAACGACAAGAAAAACAAAACAATAAATTTATGGTGAGAACTAAGATTGAAAAGTGGAGAAGAAGCACCAGTAGAAAGAATAACAAAGAAGAATACAAAACATAAAGTGATAAAAGTAAAGATAAAGATGAGAAGAAATTCAAAAGCAAGAAGGGTAGAAATCAAGGAGTCAGAAACTAGAAGTTGTGTGGATGAGAAAATACAAAATTAAAGGGAAATTAGGTGGTGGTAAGAGCATTCCCATTAAGATGGGTAAATGCTATAAATGTTAAAAATTAACATGCCAAATGCTATAAATCCTAAAAAAGGTGCTCCATCAATCCTCTTAAATGTTATTCATTTTACAATACCGCTACAGTGGGCTGCTAGAGAATCTCTAGCAGCCCACTGTAGCAACATTGTAAAAAAAAAAGTATTTTTTTAATAAAGAAAGAATAATGAAAACATAAAAAAATAATAAAAAAATAATATGTAAATGAAATGGTAAAATAATAGAACTTTTGATGTAGTGTATTTTGTAAGTGGGTTGTTAAAATGAAAAAAGTAACTTTTTAAGATGCTAAATGCTATATTTTATAGCATTCTTGATGAGAATGCTCTAATGGTGTGAAACTGATATGCCGAAATAGAGGCAAAGAAACAAGTGGGGGTAGGTAGGGATATTTAATGAAATATCATGTTTCACTTTTCTATTAGTTGATAGACTTTTTAAATATTTTTTCCATTCAATGTGTCTTGTCCCTTATTTGCATGCAATACAAGTTGTATTTAAAGCTGTGTTTGGTTCCTGTAAAATATTTTTTGGAAGTGCTATTTTCGGGAAAAAGAAAATGTATTCAAGCTATTTGGCTGTCTCGGAATTCGTTTTACGGAAAATCAATTCTGGTATTTGGTTCGTTCAAACATTTTACGGAAAATACTTTCCGTTTTATGGAAAATCAATTCTCATGTTTGGTTTGTGGATCATTTTAGGAAAAATATAAAATGCCTTACAAATTCAAGCACTTGCATTACCTATACAAACCTGTAACAGTACAAAACTAATCATCCAAATTCAAACACTTGCATTGTCTAGACATATCTGTAACAGTACAAAAATAATCATCTACTTCAACATAAAAAATAATCATTTGAATATATCCATAATATTTATATAAAAACAGCCACATCAATCGTTCACCATTGGCCTTACACCTTCATGGTGTACAAAAATAATACCCACTCGTGGTATCTGAATAGTACAAATACATAATTTGGGCAATTGTATCGTCCCAATAATACAAAAAACTACATATATAATACAAATGGTAGGTCAATACTAGTACTACAACAAAAGTTAATTCCTAAAGCTACCGTCACAGTCAACATGAAACAGACAAGTCAAAGTTGTGAGAACAAAAAACCATCCAACCACAGCTTTCTCAGCCTAGCATTCTTGGCTAGAAATCCCCATGGTACCTTCTCATTTTCACAAAGATGGTCAAACGCAGTTGCGAGCATGTCTTCACTATACCCATCCGCCATCATAGCCATGACCTCATTGTAAAAAGCTGAATCCACCGGGCCCTGATTGATTTCTTTCAGAGCCACAGCTATTTCTTTCAGCTGATTAGACAAATCAGTCAGCACACTATCATCAGCATTAGAAGGTGCACACCCTCTTTTGCGAGACTTGGAAATTCCTGACCCAGTGGTGGATGACTCGACTGCATTCTTCCCTTTCTCGACCACACCTTCCTCCACATTGTCTGCAACAAACTCAACACTATCCCCATTGTCTGGCTCATTCTCAATATCCATATAGGACTTAGAAAAGTCACCCGTGGTTGTGTCCTTCCCCATAACAATAGCTAATTCATCATACATCTCAATTTTTTGGTTTAGATACTCCGCATGCTTTCGATGCGCCTGTAAGGGAGAAAGGAACGTATAATAACAATGCAATAATCACTTCACTCATAAATTCAAAATTCAATTCAATATAGATGCCATTAAATGATTTAGGTCAATGATAAACAAAAAAATTTGTTAGGGAACAGGAGACATAACTCATGATTTTCAAGATAAGTACAACAGAAAATACAATGTACAAATGCTAAGACCAGATTTTACAATAGATCCGCACATAAATGTTATATTTGAAAAACCTTATAAAAGCAATGGAATCCTAAAAAGAATGACACTATAAATTTCATATAAAATGTAAAAACATATATTATCATTTATATTAAGAAAATATAATTGGAAGCCATACCATGACTTCTTCTTGGTATGTCTTCGCATCGCATGTTATCATTTTTAGGTTATCATCCCAACCAAAGCCACTCTTCTTTCTAAGAGTCTGAATAGTGGACCACATGGTCCTTAGAGTCCGCATCCGATTGTCAACATAGGAGGGGTGTCACTCAACCCCAAATTGGGCAGTTATCTCCTTTGCTCTTGTAGCAAAGGAGCCTGCCTTTAAGGTGCTAGACGGCTTGTTGCCCTTTGCAGCCTCCTGCGCAAGTATCCTAAGCATTATTTCATGCATGAGCGGCAACCACCTGAACTGCTTGCTGCTGCTCACCTTGTCTTTGCCCTTTGACATTACTACATATGAAAATTGTATAGTGAGAGTAGCATTTAGTAATTACGCTTGGAATATGAACAACAAATCAAACACACATACAACCACGCTTATAAATGTGCACAACAGAATGAAACATGCTAACACTAGAAATGACAATGTAATACCATCAAATAACAATATAATGCTGAAAATACTTTTTCATTACACCACCAGAAGTCTATAGTAAATACATTGTCTTTACAAAACACACACACACACACACACACACACACATATTACAATCATAGAAATCTAAAAAAGTACTACTCTCCACTCCTGGTATAATCAGACCACATAGTTTGACATATCTCATCTCTCTTAGCATTCTACAATCTACTGTCTTCAATGGGCTCCTGATGTGATTGTGTTTCTTGTTGGGGGTCACTAGACTCTACTTGGTTTATTGCATCTTCCATAATATGGTCATTTGATTTAACCCCCATAATGTGATTATGAACCACACAACATGCTAACACTACTTTCACTTGGGTTTCAAAAGACCAAAATGGTTCTACATCCAACACTCGAAAACGTTTCTTCAACACTCCAAACCCTCGCTCAATGGTAGTCTTAATGAAGAGTGTCGGAGGTTAAACAATTCTTGCTCATTCTCAGGAGGACGATCACTAAACTCATTCAAGTGATATCGCACACTCCGATAAGGTGACAATATTCCATTTTTATTACCATACCCAGCATCACCAAGATAATATTTACCTACATATATTCAAAAATAAAACCAAATCACTACTATGCATAGGAAAACGCACAATATTTATTAAACTAATAAACCAAAAAGGTGAAGTAATCGTATAATACTGTCGGGAATTGAAAATTCCCCTGGCCTAGCAAATGCATCATTTAACATACGTAAATCATGTGCACTGCCTTCCAATCCAGCTAATACATAAGTGAACTTTAAGTCAAAATTAATGGCAGCTAACTCATTTTGCGTGGTTCCATTTTTGCGACCACGAAATCTTCCTTGTATTTCAGGTGGCACAAATGCACGAACATGTATACCATCTATTGCTCCAACACAATCCTAATTTTCGACAGACATAATGGTTTAAAATTATACAAATCTTCACAATTTACAAAAATACACAAGTCGCAATATTTACCTTAAAATATGGGTAGAACCTTCTGCTATTCCTTATCTCTAGGGGTGTATCTTCGCTACACAGTCTTATTAGAACTCTATATAATTTCAGGACCCCCCTAAGGACGACCTTGAAGTATCTATGAACAGTCTCAGTTGATCTATAGATCCGACTACCCATTACACGAAACCTCACATTATGACCAATAATGTGTAAGAAAATGAACACTTACTCCGTAACAGACATGTGAATAGTTGGGCGTACGTGCTCCCCCTCAGTGAAGATGTGACATAAGTGGTGGAAAGCTATAGGTTTCATCCTAATTTGATTCACACAATGTCTCTCACTTCCATGCAGAATACTATTTATGTATTCCTCTCTCTCAGCTGCATGATTAACATAAGGCGCTGTAGGCAGTCGTCTACGTTTATGCCGTAATTCCCTTAACAATGCAACCCCCACAAGGAGGACAAATGCAACTGAGGCCAGAATTGTGGCTTTGGTTTTTTTCTTCATCTAAAAAATCACAAACACTGTGGTTTAAGAGGTATGTAAACAAGCATGCTATTGATTACACAATAAATAAAAACAGCTACAAACAGAAAACATCCAAACCAGATTGATAACAAGTACCAAAATTTTTATGCACATATATTTATATATAATTGTAAGATCAACAACGTACACAATATAATACCATCACAATCAATATTTACACCTATAAACAAATCACATTGCATTCTATTTCTGTATAACTATAACATCAACAACGTAATATTTGTTTGATAGGCACTTCCCGTTTTATTATGTTTGCCTTTGAAAATGAAGGTTGCAAACTCAAGACAATTCGGAATTAGTTTTTGGAACACAAAGGGATTACTATAATTCAAGAAAACCAATTTTATAATATACTGATATCGTTTAGATTTATATAGTTATATGGAATTTCTCAAGTATTTGTTATTAATGAGTGAAATTGTTAAAAAAACAGATATGTTAGGTGTCATTTAAGTTGAAATGACTAGAATTTATAAATTAGGGAACTCAAAATGGTGAATGAATTGCATTTTCTTGTTACCTTAGAAAACATTGAACAAGGGTTTCCAAAAAAAAAAAAAAACACAGAACAATAACTAAGCCAAAAGTTGAAGAAATAGATGTGTTTTAACCCATTTTCCACAACCAACATCAAATTTCACAACTCATAGAACAACAATAGCCACATCAAATTTGTACCCAATAACCAACTTTCACCACAACTATTTTTACATCAAATTTGTACCCAAACCCACGGTAGCCACATCAAATTTTTGCAACCTACTCAACATCAACTACACCCAATACTCATTATCAACCAAATAAAAATGGGGAAATTTCAGTCATAGCCCAAAAAAAATATATATAATAATAATAATAATAATAATAATAATAAAGAAGCTAAATAAGGGGAAAATAAAAAGGGACATGGTTGCTGGCGGTGGAAGGTTGGGTTTCAAAAAGAGATGAGGGAGGGATGAAGGTTGGGTTGTTTATGGGTTTGAGGGTGGGTCAGCTTTTTCATTCTTTGTATTTTTGGTGTGTGGATCGGAGCTGTGTGGATTGGAACTGTGTGGATCAGACTGAGAAATGAAGTGATGAGAGGGTGGATCAGACTGAGAAATGAGGGTGGATCGGACTGAGAAATTTTGGGGATCAAACTGAGAAAGGAGCTATGTGGATCGAACTGAGAAATGGAAAAGGGATACTCACCGTGCGTGGAGAGGATCGGCTGCGTGAGGGAGATGGTGGAGCTCGGTGTGTGGATCAGAGCTTGGAGCTCGTCGGTGTGTGGATCAAAGCTTGGAGAGCATTTACTGCTTCAAGTGCGTGTGAGAGAGCTCAGACGGAAATTGTTTGAAGTGAAAATGAGAACTAAAATGGTTTTCCGCCTTGGTCCCTTTATTTTACGGTCAACACTGAAAATATTTTTAGTTTGACCCATTTTTCCGGACCAACCAAACAACTTATTTTACGGAAAAGCATTTCTGAAATTAGTTTGAAGTCAAAACAAACACAGCCTAACTATTTATACCCATTACCTGTTTAAATATAAATACAGTAGTCATTGGTATTTTTTTTTTTTAAACAAACATTAGCAATTTAGCATTTTATTTTATAAATTTATATACAATTACAGAACAAACAATGTCAAGTTAAGAGCGCCCTCATTCCTATTGAATTATTATAAAAATAAAATGATGGATGTAAGAATCTACATTCAACCATATCACTCAAGTTGCAAGTTGCTTTTTACCGCATTGTTTTAAACAAAGTTTTACCATAACAGGTTGTTGTAACTAGTATGTAATTGATTCCATTATGGAATCATATAAATAAACAAATAATTACATATTACGTGAAAAATACATTTAATTGAATTATTTTAGTCAATTTTTTTTATTTTTTCTAATTTAATATATTTATTTTATATTTTAAATAATTATTAAATTAATTATAATGTCATCACGGTTTGATCTTGGTCTGACTTCCAAAACCTTGAACTTTTCCTTTAACGGTTCATTGAACAATCCAAATCTAAAAACCATGCTACCCATCAAAATTGAATTGAATCTTCGCATAATTAGATTAATTAAATTATTTGGTAATTTTGACTTAATTAAAACCAATGAAGGTCTAAACAACCTTTCAATCACAAACAACAACACTCCATATCGTAAAGCAATGTACACCAGATTTGATGAAGAAGTTGAAAATTAATGGAGATCACCTTGGAAGGAAAAGCCACTATGGAGATATCGTACCCCAACTAGGGCAATTCACTATATATGACAATTCTAAACAAAACCTTTGTTATGTAAACTCTACAATATAGTAGACAACTCAATGTTAATAGGGTTAAGTGGTTAAAGAAAAAAAAAAAGTGATAGCTAACACAGTTAACATATAAGATGTGATGGAATGGAAGGTTCAAATGCTACATTGTTTTGTTTTTAAATTTTAATTTTTTTAATAATAAAAAATTTAAGATTTAAATGTAACATTTTGAAAGCTTTAACTTTAAATATTGGGTTAATTGCAAATTGCACCCCTAAAGTTTGGGGGTGTTTGGATTTTACTTCTTGAAGTTATAAACAGTGGATTTTACCCTCTAAAGTTTGGGGTGTTTGGATTTTACTCTCTGACATTTTAGAATTTGGATTTTATCCCATAAAATTTGGGAGTGTTTAGATTTTACACTTCTAAAATTTGAAACTTTAGGGTGTAAAATCCAAACATCCTCAAACTGTAAGAAGTAAAATCCAATCACCCACAAAATATAGGAGGTAAAATTCAAATTCTGAAACGTAAGAGTGTAAAATCCAAACACTCCCAAACGTCAAGGGGTAAAATCCAAATTTTAAAACTTCAGGGTGTAAAATGCAATCATCCTCAAACTTTAAGGGTGAAATTTGCAATTTATCCAATAAAAAATAGTAAAAACTTTACGATTTAAAGAGAGTTTAAAATAAAAGTAATTTAAATTCTCCTTTTACTCCTAAAAAAAAAGGTGAAGAAGTTTCCTTGTAAAATTTGGCAAAATCAAATTCTGGATCTGGGTCTCTGCAAAAATTGATAAAATAAAAAAATCATAGTGTGGTTGTGCCACATCATGGTATGGGAAGCATGCAAGAGCCACCAATTACACACAAAGCACTGAATTAGGAATGACAATGGGTCAGGTTTGGGACGAGTTTCTTTATTCTCGAACCTACCTCTCCACTTGCCATCGAAACCCACCCATCTCGTCTAATAAACGAGTTTTTTTTTTTTAACTCCCAAACCCGCTCCGTCGGGCCCCACCCAGCCATGCCACTTCATGGCCCAATTTGTGGCCCAAACCGTGGCCTAATAAAAATTTTTTCTACATTTTTTATGAATCTTTAAGCCCTGTAGAATAGCATAACATGGAAACCCAACTTGTAGAACAAATTAGAAAACCTTGAATTCCATAACTAAGCTAAATGGGGTTAGAGAGAGCACAAACATGAGGACAAAAAAAAACACTTCCAACAAAATAGATTTAAGTATTGTGGACTAAAACCATCACTTGAACAATGCAAAACAAAGTAAAAAACACAATGATCCAGGTCAATAATATAGATCAGATCAGAGTCTAAGCCTACCACTGCTTCAACCCCTCAAAAACTCCAAAAACAAAACCACAAAAAACCTGCAAAACCTAACAAAAATCTCTTCTTCTTTTTTTCTTTTTTTTTTTCCCAATTAAGGCGAGTTGAGAGAGGTAAGGAGGAAGGAGTGGCGTCTGTGGCGAGGTGGAGGAGAGAGCAGTGCGGTGAGGGAGGAGCTAGTGATGTCTACGACGAGGTGGATGAGTGAGTGGCGTGGTGAGGGAAGTAGGGATTGGTGGGACCGGTGAGGTGGAGGAGGAATCGGCGGCAACAAGTGAAAGTGAGAGTGAGGGAGAAGCAGGGCGGCTGAGAGTGATAGAGAGGGAGGGCAGCTGAGAGGTGAGGGATTAGGGTTAGGGAAATGAATAGAGAAATGAGAAAGAGCAATATTTATACCTATGGCTTTTAAAAATTTTAAATATTATATATGTATAAGGGCTGGGTTCGGAACGCATATGCATAATACCCGCACCAAACCCAAACCCGCTATAGGTTGGTTTTAATTTAAAACCCGAATCAGCCCCATTTGCTTCATGGATCGGGTAAAACCTGCCTTATTAGGGTCAAGTCGGATCAGGTACCCGCAAGTCGGGCAATTTTTGCCATCCCTACACTGAATCATCTCCTTTCCACACAGTAACCCCTAGCAAAAGTGCAGGAAAATGCTCATCACCATTTTTGGGCCACAAAAAGCCCCAATTACAAATCCATTTCTCTCTCTCTCTCTCTCACAGAAATTAGATTAGAAAGATCATCTCACACCAAAAAACCCCTCATTTCTCACTCTCCATAAAAACCCTAAAACCAATCAATCTATTCATGGACATCGATGGCTTATCGTTAATCTACATGGGTCTTGGAATCGCCGAAGAAGACGACAATGGCAATTGGATCAGCTACTCCAAGGGCCAGTACTGTCTAGATACACCTCAACAATTCAATTTTTTTGAAGCTCTAGCTTATGCTTTACTTTTTGCTTTCCAAGTTGAATTCAAACAAGCTGAATGACAACATTGGATATTGTTTTCAATTCATTTTAGTTTCAGCAATTGAATTTTCGTTTCCCAAATTTTTAAACCTGTCATTGATTTTCAGGAAAAGATTTGTTTTTGTAAATACTCCAAAATCAGATTTTTTTTTTTTTTTTTTTTGGGGTTATATAACCTAAATGATCAAATTTACAGTTTCTCCCATTATTTAATTGTTAGATTTTTTTGTTTTATATTGTAAATTGGGTTATAGAAATTGATAAGCTTGCCTATAGTTAAGATAGAATATGTGTTAGGCTCAGTTGAGAAAGGGGTTTTGTTTTCTAAGGTCCTAGATGATGAAAATCACAAGAATTGGGATTTGATTGGCTATAATTTTTCCCAATAAGTAAATGGGGATTTGATATTGACAATTGTTATAATTCTCAAATTTGTTAGATAATTTGAAAGATTTACTGAGAGTTTTGAGGTGCAACGATCCACATACACGGGATGTGCTCAAGCAAGTCTGTAAATGAAATATTGTATCGAAAGATTTGATTCCTATTATAGAACACTGCCAAGATGATCGTAACTTGGTTTTGAATGCAGGCAGGTTTTCTTATCTCTCTATTTCTTCCTTGCTTCCATAGTTTTATAAAAGTTCTCATCCTGTTTTAGCTTATCAGGCAAATCATCAATGACTGCTTGTAGTTGATGATTATTTAGATTAGCTGATTTGTTAGGCTCAGGTTGCTTCTGCTTTTGTTTCACCTCCAGTTTCTCTTCCTATAAAGACTCTTCTGTGCAGCTTGCAGGACAAGGATTCTTCTTCGTTCGAACATTTGCCTATAAGTTTGACGAAGAAAATAGCCAAATACCACGTTTTGGGCAAAATTTGTGGCAAACTAGCACTGTTCTGGAAATATTTAGCAATTTACCACTTTTTTAGTACTCAAGTTCCACAAAATCAAGTTCTAAATAGTACTCGAGTTCAGTGAACTCGAGTTCCTAGCGAATCGTCAGAGTGGCACTGCTGACTTGGAATTTGTGTAATTAAAAAAAAATAATGTGGTACTCAATATTATTGGAATCGAGTATCTCTTTATAGTACTCAAGCTGGGGACTTTTTGTGGCCCAAAAATGGTGATGAGCATTTTCCTGCACTTTCGCTAGGGGTTACAGTGTGGAAAGGAGATGATTCAGCATAGGGATGGCAAAAATTGCCCGACCATTTTTGCCTAGGTGGGACTCTAAAACCTATTCCAAATTTGTGTTTTAAGTAATCTAGTTTGTTTTATTTTTCTAAAAAATAGAAAGCTACTTTGTTTTATATTTTTATCATCTTCTCAAAAAAGGCATTTCTATGTGAAAAGGGTTGTGGACCACTTTTATGGTCCACGCCGTGCATTTCACTCACGGTTCACCTTCTTCTTCTTATCTTCTTCCTTTTTCTTTTCTTTTTTTCTTTTTTTTTAATGTAAAAATATCTAGATATGAAAAACTTGAAGGAAAAAAACAAAAAAGAGTAGAAGAGTAGAATAATTATCCAATCTAAAAATGTTTCCTAGATAAAATTGTCACTAACAATAAACACAATGTGATATAAAATTTAGGTAAAAATGTCCTAAATGAATAAGAAATTCATCAAAAAGAGATGGAAGAATTACAAGTTTTAAAATTAGTTTTACAAATTGAAAAAATACACTCAATTAAAATACAAAATTGCATAAAAATGTTAGATTCTTTTCCATATGCATATATAGTTTATAAAAGTTTACTAATATTTCTTGTTACAATTGCCTCTATAGAAAGAATTTTTTTCATAATTAAAATTGATAATATCATATCTAAAATCAATTGTCACAAGAAAAATTAGGTGGATTAATTATATTATTAATTGAAAAATATATGTTAATAGAACTCAAATACAAATATTTAATTAGTAATTTTGCATCTAAAGAAAGATAAGAATAAATTTTAAGTAAAAAAAAAAAAATTGATAATATTTAAATGTATAGAAGACCTTTTTTTTTTTTTTTTTGGAAATAAAATAGAATTTTTACTCTAGCCTAATCTAGTTGTGTATGTGTGTAAAACTCCCTCTTAGAGACTTAAACCCCAGCTCTTGCCCCCACACTCCACAAACATTTATACTTGTAGAGTGACCACCACACCAAGAATACGCAATAATAATATATAGAAGACCTTAATTTGCTTATCATCTCAAAATGCATTAATTGAGCAATCCTCGGCAACTCTTTAGTCTTCCTTCATATTTAATTTTTTTTTCCCCTTCTCTTACGCACTTCTCCTAAAAAGACCGTTCAATTGACATAGACATAAAACCTAATTTGGCTTGTATTTAGGGCTTCAGGACCACACTGTCTGCATGTGTGTGATTTTTCTTTCAATATTTTATACTTGTCTTACACGCTTTCCCATCTATTAGACAGAACTTTCTCGTCAAGAAAAATTTCAATACCACGTAAAATAATACCATTTGTACTACAACTGTTTATGTGGCCGACTGTAAATAGTGAAAAAAAAAAGTGATGGAATCATGAAAAAGTGACATGTAGTCAATTACAATCTGACATGTAAGATAATTATGACAAAAATTATGGCAATTTATGTGAGTAAAAGAGGTTTAAAACTTGTGTTGTGCATCTAAGGGTTAAGCCCTTTTGGATATATACCACTGTAAATTTTTTTTAAAAACCTTTTTCCCTCTCCTCGCGTATGTTAAAAATACTTAGTATTCTAAAAAAAAAAAAAATAGTGGGTTAATCCCACATTGAAAAATGAGTGTAAGTAAAAGAGGTTTAAAATCTGTGTTGTGTATCCAAGAGTTAAGCCCCTTTTGAATATACACCACTGTTACTTCAAAAAAAATATATACACTACTGTAAGTTTCTTTAAAAAACTTTCTTTCATTTTCAGTGTGTGTTAAAAATACTTAGTATTCTCAAAAAAAAAAAAAAAAAAAAAAAACCGCACTACTATACTTTCTCTGTGTTGTCCACGTCCTTGTCTTCTTCATATCAATTACCTGTATGTTCATTGGTCATGACCGTGATCATGGATGGAAGGTCCTTTAAGCTTCCTTATGCGTTTTTAACGCTTCTCGTTTTAGTGCACTTGAGATTAGCCCTTGGCGGATTTATTCCAGGGGTTGGAGATGCTAACAACATCAGCTGCCCAGAAGGGGAGAGACAAGCGCTGCTCGAGTTCAAAAAAGGAATCAGTGATCCTCAAGGCAGGCTCTCTTCATGGGGGAGCGAAGAAGAAAAAAAGAATTGCTGCAACTGGCAAGGGATTCACTGCAGCAACCAAACAGGCCATGTAATTCAGCTTCAGCTTCCTTTTTATTATTTGGGAGGTATGATTAGTCCTTCGCTACTGGAGTTGCCTTATTTGACTTATTTGGATCTCAGTTACAGTTACAATGATTTTAATCATAACCATATCCCTGAGTTCATTGGTTCTCTAAGTAACTTAGAACACCTTGATCTCTCTTGGTCCAAATTTAGTGGGCCAACTCCACGTCAGCTTGGAAACCTTTCACGCTTGCAATATCTTCATCTAGGCTGGAATAATTTGACAAAATCTCAAAATCTCGAATGGTTGTCTCATATGTCTTCAATAGAAGATCTTGACCTAAGTTTAACAGATTTTAGTGTTGCCAATGACTGGCTTGAAGTTGTGAGTAGTCTCCCTAATTTAAAAACCTTGGATATGACGGCATGTAATCTTCCTCTAATGAGTCTTTCATCTTTTTCCCAATTCAATCATTCAAAATCTTTTACTTCTCTTGAAAGTCTGCGACTCCGTGATAATGAAATTAATGACATTCCAAAATTCATTGGAGATATATGTACTTTACGTGAATTGGGTTTGTCAGGGAACAATCTCAATGGACAACTCATTGAGCATATCAATGACTTGTTTGGATGTACAAAAGACTCATTAGAGGTTTTGGAATTAGCAAGGAACCAATTATAGGGATCATTGCCTGATTTTGCAATGTTTCCATCATTAAAAGAAATACATCTTTTGTCCAACAAATTAAATGGGACTTTGCCCAAAACCATTGGAAACCTTCATAATCTGGAGCATTTGGATGTTTCATTGAATTATTTGCAAGACGTCATCTCTGAAGCACATTTCTCAAATCTTTCCAAATTATTGTCATTGGACTTATCTGGTAATTCCCTTACTCTTGAATTTGACTACAATTGGATTCCCCCTTTCCAATTGGAAGGACTACATTTGAGATCTTGCAAGTTAGGGCCTAGATTTCCAAACTGGATCCGAACCCAAAGGAATGTTACCATCCTTGACATCTCCAATGGTGAAATTTCTGATACCAGCCGTTCCAGTAGAGTGGTTTGCGAACTTGCCTCCTAAATTATACTCTTTCCGTCCCACTTTGTTTGTCCTGTTTGAAAAGTTAAACTTTTTAAGGGAATATTATTTATTGGTTTGTCTACCTTTTAAAAATGTATAAGTTTATAAAACTACTCTTAAATAAATTTATCAAAAAATTGAATTAGTAAATTAATAGGGGTATAATAGGAACATTAGTAAATTATTGACTTTTACTTTTAGAAACAGGGCAATATTTTAAGACATCTCAAAATGGAATAGAGGACAAACAAAGTGGGACGGAGGAGTATAGTTTAAATGTTTCTAGCAACAAAATACTTGGTCAGCTACCTAATGTGTCGACAATGAGTTCGAGTGATCCAATATTTGATTTGAGTGCTAACCGTTTAGAGGGTCCACTACCACTTTTTTCAACTAATGTCAGCTCCTTGAATCTCTCCAAAAATCGCTTCTCAGGGCCACTTTCACCTCTTTGTAAAATCAATGGTTGGTCGTTGGGTTTTAGATCTATCTGATAACCTATTATCTGGGCAACTTCCTAATTGTATTAAGGATTGGCCGAATCTACTTATCTTGAATTTGGCAAACAACAATTTCTCTGGTGAAGTTCCAAGCTCTTTCGGGTTCTTGTCGATGCTCCACACATTAAGTCTACATAATAAGACTTTCTCTGGAGATTTTCCTAATTCCTTGAAAAATTGTAGCTACTTGAGATTAATGGACTTGGGAAACAATAGATTCTCCGGAAAAATACTAGCATGGATTGCAGAAGACCTACCACAATTGATTGTTCTTATCCTACGTTCCAATAAGTTTAGTGGAAGCATACCATGGGATACATGTAAGTTGAAATATTTACGAATCTTGGACCTCTCTTTAAATGACATCTCTGGAACTATACCACAGTGCCTCAATAATTTCACTGCCATGGCTCACAAAGCTTACTCTTCGACTAATCTTTTTGAGGGTACTTATTTGGGCTCAATTGGAGATAATTACATGTATACTGGAGACTATGTTGACAGTGCGATGGTTGCATTGAAAGGGAGGGAGTACAAGTTTGGCAAAAATCTTGGACAGATGAAGATCATTAACCTTTCAAGCAACAACTTGACAGGAAAACTTCCTACTGAAATCACTAGCCTTTTGGAGTTAGTTGTACTGAACGTATCCAAAAACAACTTAATTGGAGAAATTCTGCAAACAATTGGTCAGTTGAAGCATTTAGAATCATTTGATATGTCATGGAATCGGTTTTCAGGTGAAATCCCATCAAGTATGTTAGAATTACATTTTTTGAGCCACCTAGACCTATCTTTCAACAATTTATCTGGAAAAATTCCTTCAGGCACTCAACTCCAAGGCTTTGATGCAACTTGTTTTACTGGATATAGGGCTCTTTGTGGGCCTCCACTGACACAAAAGTGTCCAGGTGAAGAAACACCAAACCAAAGTTTACCAACTGACAATGGCAGTATTGAAGATGACGAGGACAATAGAGATGAATTCAAGAAACGGTTTTATGATGGAGCAGGAATTGGATTTGCTATAGGTTTTTGGGGCATATGCAGTTCTTTAATTCTAAAGCGGTCATGGAGACATGCTTATTTCTTATTATTGGACAACATGAAGGATTGGCTATACGTAACAATGGCGGTGAACAAGGCAAGATTTTGGAGGATGTTTCAGAGACAAGGGTAACCACTTTTAATGTGAGGTTAAAAAAGTAAGTTACCTATAGCTCTTTTTCACACGTTTTTGATAAATTTTGTTGTTACAGGGTAATTTTTAGGTACTTCGGAGCACGGAGAATTATGTTTCCTTCTCTCACATTCATGATTGGGTCCATTTATTAAATTCATGATAAGGTCTATCATGAATATGAGAAAAGAGAACACCATTTCTCCGTGTTTCAAGAGTACCTAAGAATTTTCTATTTCTGCTACTCTACGGCAATTTATTTCGGTCTTGTTCATTAATTTGTTTTTTATTTTATTTTCTACTCTTTTTCACTTTTTTTTTTTTTTTATATTCGCTACACATGCTAAGAATCATTACTAATTCTTTTCATATTTCAAATTACATATCAGGAAGTAGCAGAGATTGCCACTGAAGGAGATATATTTAACCTGGATGGTAAATTTCACTTAGCAATTGCATGAAGTTGAAGAGGTTCTATCTATTGCCTTTACTCTAATGGTTTTCTTTTACCTTGGTGTTAATGTCTGTCGACTGCAGTTGCACATGTATACATGAGTGTCAGGACTCGTTTGTAATATTTGTGTGGGTGTGGTCTAGATGATTTATTTTATTGCCTTTTCTCTCATCACCATCATTGTCAGCTTCAATAATGTAACTTTACAAACAGATCATATGTAATTTTAATTTAGTTGAAGTGTACTTGTACCTTCGATTGTGATGTTATTGGTGGTTATTAGCCATGTGACCCCTCTTTCGGGGGGCATTTAGACATTGTTGAATGGATATGCGTGTTAGTTGAAGAATCTCGAGAGTCAAGAGTATGCTTTCTTTAACCCAGTTCATGTTAGGAGGTGGCTCATGAAAAATGACTCCTCGTTTCTCTAAGAACAATTCATAATAGCTGCATGGTAGGAACAGTTCATTCTCATTTTGTCACCTTCTCTCTCAGCAATTCTTTACTAGTTTGTAATTTAATTAGATACTTGGTGATATACCATTTTTTTTTCTCTTGGAAATTGTTTAAAAGTTAAAATTGATGATTCTGATTGCACTTGAGGCAAATAAACACGTTGCACTGCTAAATTCTTTTAGCTACAAACTTTGCATGCTTCTATAGTTACAAGAATGACGTTCTTTCTGACATTTTACTTGCAATGTTCCACAAATTCATCAAACTTATTTACAAATGGCCAACAGTTGTACAATTTGTAAACATTTTTTTTTTTAATACATAGATGTTGACATTCTACGGCGGTACATTAAAGTTGAATGTAATCAAATGGTTAAGTTCATATCATCTGCATGGTGAGGAAGAAAAAGATCGAGAGAGCGGAGTTTTGTCAGCTGTCAAGATTCATACTACATCTACAACAAAAACAAAAACAAAACAAAAAAGTTATGGTGAGAAAACTAAGATTGAAAAGTGGAGAAGAAGCGCCAGTAGAAAGAATAACAAAGAAGAAGACAAAACATAAAATGATAAAAGTGAAGATAAAGATGAGAAGAAATTCAAAGTGAGAAGGGTAAAAATTGAGGAGTTAGAGACTAGAAGTTGTGTGAATGAGAAAATACAAAATAAAAGGGAAATGAGGTGGTGGTAATGGTATGAAATTGAAATGCCGAAATAGAGACAAAGAAAGAAGTGAGAATAGGTAGGAATATTTAATGAAATGTCATGTTTCACTTTTCTATTAGTTGATAGACTTTTTATATGTTTTTTCCATTCAATGTGTGTTGTCCTTGATGTGCCTTTTTTGCATGCAATACAAGTTGTATTTAACTATTTATACCATTACCTGATTAAATATATAAACATTAGTCATTGATTTTTTTTTTTTAAATTAGTAATTTAGCATTTTATTTTATAAATTTATATACAGTTAAAGAACAAACAATGTCGAGCCAAAAGCGCCCTTGTTCCTATCTAATTATTATAAAAATAAAATGATGGATGTAAGAATCCACATACAACCATATCCCTCAAGTCGCAAGTTGCTTTTTACCACATTGTTTTAAACAAAGTTTTACCATAACAGGTTGTTGTAACTAGTATGTAATTGATTCCATTATGGAATCATATAAATAACCAAATAATTACATATTATATGAAAAATACATTTAATTGAATTATTTTAGTCAATTTTTTTTATTTGTTCTAATTTATTATATTTATTTTATATTTTAAATAATTATTAAATAAATTATAACGTTATCATGGTTTGACCTTAATCTGACTTCCAAAATCTTGAACTTTTCCTCTAACGGTTTATGGAACAATCCAAATCTAAAAAACATGCTACCATTCAAAATTGAATTGGATCTTTGCATACTTAGATTAATTAAATTATTTGGTAATTTTGACTTAATTAAAACCAATGAAGGTCTAAACAACCTTTCAATCACAAACAGCAACGCATCATATCATAAAGCAATGTACACTAGATTAGATGAACAAGTTGGAAACTGATGGAGATCACCTTCGAAGAAAAAGCCACTACGGAAATAATGTACCCCAACTAAGGCAATTCACTATATTTGAAAATTCTAAACAAAACATTTGTTATGTAAACTCCACTCAATGTTAATAGGGTTAAGTGGTTAACCCAAAAAAAAAAAAAAAAAAAACAGAAAAAGTGATAGCTAACACAATTAACATATAAGATGTGATGGAATGGAAGGTTTTTAAATGCTACATTGTTTTGTTTTTAAATTTTAATTTTTTTTAATAATACAAATTTTAAGTTTTAAATTTAACATTTTGAAAGCATAGTGAAAACTTTACCATTTAAAAAGAGTTTAAAATAAAAAATAAAAGTAATTAAAATTCTCCTTTTACTCCCAAAAAAGAGATTGAAGATTGCATGGTTTTAAAAACCAGACCAAACCGGCTGGTCTAACCGGTCCAACCGGTTCAACCGGGAGCGGGCCTACAATTCAGTCCGGTTATGGGTAAAAATCGAAAATCATCTAAAAATCGAAAATAATCTAAAACCGGCCAATTCAACCTTAAACCTAGGAACTAGTATGGTTGAACCAGTTTTGCAAAATACAAAGAAAATTACTTTGTCTCTCTTGATTTCTTCCTCATTTGGCCTCTCTTTGGTGCAGAAGTTACTTTGTTATTGTGGATGATGGGAGTGAACGATTTCTTTTCCTCATTTTGGGAATCTTAGATTTGTTGTAAATGAGATTTGGTGAATGGAATTTTCAAATCTGCAGGTAAAATAAAATTTGGAGAGGAGGTAAGAGAAGTAACATGAGAAAGGTGGAGGAAGGTATTTTGGTTTGAAGTTTGAGCTATTGATAATTGACATGTTGCAGAGAGATGCACGGGCTTGGTAGAGAGAGAGAGAGAGAGAGAGAGAGAGAGAGAGAGAGAGAGAGAGAGAGAGAGAGAGAGAGAGAGAGAGAGGTTATGGGAAATTACCAATTTAAATTCTGATGGATTTCTATTAGAAAAGTGGAAAGGTTAGGAGTCTTGGGACTTGGGAGGAGTAAATGATATGTCATAAAAGTCAAAAAGTGGATGGGTGTTAAATTGTTACTTTGTTATTTATTTATCTTGATAGGATTACTTTGTTAATTGTTAGAGCATCCACAGCAGTGGAGCTAAAAATTTAGTTTTTTAGCTCCACCCAAAATGACTCTATCTATTTTACCTATACACATACTGTAACACCCCGACCCCAAATTAATAGTTAAACGATGTGTTTAAATAGTTAATTATTATTTTAAGTCACTTACTTTCTCAAATTAATATAGGAGTATTTAATTAGCATATTATTTTATAATATCTTTGAATAAGAATTTTAAAGATTATGAATAATTGAATGGTTAATTTTATTATGTATATATATACTAAGTATGGACAAAACTATATTAAGTGATTGAGTTATGAGATATATATATATATATATATAGTTGTTAGACTATACAAAGTGGTTAAGTTATGATATATATATATATATATATATATAGTTGTAGGTGTTTGAATTAAACATGATGCATGGGATAGTATAGTAGAATTTTACCCACATGCAACTAATGGAAATTCAACACACATAATGCCAAAGCATCATGCATGTTGACAAACCTAAAGACCAAGACTTGGCCATGCAATCACCAATTTCCACCTCATTGCTTCTTTGACTTTCTCAAGCAACTAAAACATCCAAGAAGCCTCCTATTCCCACGGGTAAACATGCAAATCAGAATTTCTCACACACTTTGCCTTCTTTTCTCTTAAGGAAAGAGCTAGGAAGCTCTCTCTTAAGCCTTTCCCTCAAGCACACGTACCCCCCAACCTCAAAAGTCCACTTTTATCTTCTTTGGCTGCCCAAAAGTCTTCTCCCTTATCTCTTCTTTTGCTGAGACAGAAGTTCAGCCCTCTTTCTCTACTCCTTCTTCTTTATTCTTGTTTCTTTCTTCTTTCCCTAGCACACGGCAACACCATCTCACCCATAGCTCTCTCTTTCTCACCAAAAATTCTAGTTTTTCTAAGAAGAAAATTAAGAGTCTAAACACTAAGGTTTCATCTTCAAAGTGTGTGGGTAAGTAAGTTAAAGTTCATCTGATTTTGTGTACTTGGATAGTATGATTGTTTGTTTATTTTCATTCTTTATCCTCTGTTCTGTTTTGTGAGACTGAACTTGTGATTCTGTTTTTGTAAGTTTAAAAAGTGATGGTGTTATGAGCTATTGGATACTTATTAGGGTTTTTAAATATGTATGGTATAGGTATAAAAATACCCAAATGAAATGATGGCCTATTGCTATTTGTTGATGATTTTAGAAAGAACATGCACTGAAGCTGTCCCTGTGACAGATTTGATGTTTGCCAAAAGAAAATTCTGTATTAAATTGTATATAGTGAATTTGGATGCTAGGGTTATTTTCTATGAAAGCTAAGACATATACGGTTGTTATGGAATTGGTCTCACAGTATTTGGATGAGTAGAAAAAAAATGATTTAATTTTGAAGTTGCAAGAAATTCTGTCAGGACAGATTTGAGTATGCTGGATTGTATGATTTTTAGTAAATTATGCTTTTATGCTTTGATTCCGAAATTTTTATGGTATATACTGGACATATAGGGGAGTGGCTCTGTAAAATTTTGTGACAATTTCATGTGTGTGGACAGCCCATCTGTATTTTACAAATGGGGCATATGCGGCTGGAATAGAACAGTAAACAGTAAGGGACATGCTTAACTTTGAGGATTTAATTCTATAGCTAGGTTGAACGTTTTGAGCTATAATTTAATATGCTTATCTCTTGGTATGTCTCAATCATATATTAATTTTGTGTAACTTGTTTTGAGGTTTAGTACTCAAATGAAGGGCTCTAAACCATGTGACGGCTGTATTTATGAAGCTGTTTTGTCCGACGTGTTGTATGTTACCATATGAATGTATATAGTTACATGACCATGCTTAAAGGATTCTATGTTATGCACGCACTATTGTCCTAAGCTCAAAGTACCCTTTTAAAATGAAGTTAGCTCTTCTAGAGATATGCTATTAATGTGAAAATGTTGGTTTCTCTATGGTTGGTGCATAATGATGTTTGATGAATGCATAATATGTTTGTGGGAACCTCTTTGAGGTGGGATTAGGATTTCTTTTGATTATTAAGAAATAGACTTTGAGATGAATGTGTAAGTTTATGTTAAAGAGTAATTGATAGTAATAAGCTTTGATTTCGGTTTAGGTGTTACCGGCCGCCAGGTCTAAGCTCCTTCGACTTTAGGCTCTCGGTTCCTCTGCTATCAGGTAAGGGATAAGTTATATGGGTATTTGGTAAGTCATGAGGTTATTTTAATGTATGTTATGCATTAAAATGTTTTTATTAGAGATATAGCATGTAAGCATTATCAGACAAAGATATGTTCGTGAGTTTTCGAAATTTTATGTATATGATTTAAGCATATTGATGCTATTACTAATTTCACGAACATGATGAAGAAAACAATGGAAATGCTTTTATTATGAAATGTTATGCAAAAATAAGAAATTTCAGTATGATGTATAAGTATGAAATGTTTTCGGGTTATGTCTTCTGGTGATCTGAACTCGGTCAGTAGGGGTTAATTACTGGCTTTCCATGGAAAAATGTTATCTGTTTGGCCATTAAAGTAGAGGAAATGGGGCTGCCCGTAACTCTAGGCCATTTAAAGTAGAGGAAATGGGGTTGCCTGTAACTCTAAGGCCTTCTCCCCAATGTGTACGGACGGCGGGGAGGAACAAAACCTGGAGGGGATGTGCCATCAGGCCTCCCAAAGGGGACAATATCATACACACGAGGGCACCCAAATGTGATGAGGCCTTCTCTGTACAGATTTATCAGATATGGACTAACCAATATGTTATGAACAGCTATGTTATGTTATTAATCATGAGAGAATTGTTTTGTTAAATGCATTGTGGAAAGTTAAAAGCTCTCATGAAGTGAAGAAGTTTCTGATAAAAGAAAAGCTGTTCATTAAAGATGAAAGTTTCTGAAATTTTGTTGTGCTATAAAGATAAAGTTTTTGATGAAAGTACAAGTTATGTTTAGAAGTCATCAGATATCCGTTTTTCTTATGAAACGTTAAGTTTTACGATTATGGAAGTTATAATATTTGTACAATAAGAAGTTTATGAAGGAAAGTTTTATTATAGTTTAATACAAAGTTGTCGAGTATCTGATTAAGCTAAAATGATTATTTTGTAATGAGAATATACATATGGCGACTTTGTAGGAAATGAAATAAGCTTAATCTGAAAGGTTTTGGGTAATATTAACCTAATAAGAAAAAGGAGAACAATTATTTTCTATGAAGAGCGTATAAGCTATTATTATGAATAGTATAAAATACTATGCATGAGAAAAATGTTCTCCTATTCGAATATTCATAGAATGAAATGATTTAATTTACATGCATCCTTATTGAATTCTCATATATCTTACCTTTACTGAGCTGTGTAGCTCACCCCTTCCACTCTTTCAGTTAGCAGGTTTTATTTTGGAGCAGAGGGAGCCTTAGTCGAGTTTCGGAAGGAGCTAGTTTAGTTTTATATGTATAGATCCTAAATTAGCCATATGATGTTTAGATTTGTAGCATTGTGTATTTTAGGATCTAATGAAAGTGTATACCTTAAAGCATTAAGAGATGTATTATGTGGAATTTAGATTTTGAGTAACTGGTGGATTATGTTATTCTTTGAGTACAGTGTAGATGCTCTGAATGTCATAATGAAAAATTATACCATTTAAGTAAAGAAACAATGATTTAAATAAAGAGAGAAGCTTTTGGTAAAAGCTTTTGTGAAAGTTTTGTAAAAATTAAGTTGGTTCTTGTTAATATTAGGTTTAAACTTGATATTAGCATGCCGGTCATGGTCATAAATCCGAGTATCGGGTTTGGGGCGTGACACATACTGCAGCAGTGGATCTATTTTAGCTCTCAACACAATAAAATAATATATCAACTACAATATAATAATATATCCACTACAATAAAATAATATATCTCTACAATAAAAAACAATCACAACCACTTGCAACCGTCGCTACCACATGATAGCAAATAATCATCTAGTGTTAACAAGTGATTTTTTTAACCCCAAATTATACTTATACATTTTTTTTTTACTAAAACAATTTCTCAATCATCATGATAGCCTATTATTGTCTCAATTGTCCGGAAGCAATCTTTGAACAATGTGAGTTATAAAATGGAGGAACTTTATAAGAAAACATATAAAATAGAACACATATCTTCAAACTATTGGTGAATGGACATGTTAACACTATTGCAATATAATTTATACCTTATCTTCTTCGATTATACCAATTTGATGATGTGTGTTAACTTGAGCCATATACCTAGCAAACTTATTTGTCTTTTCACTAATTGCTTCCCAACGACTTAGCAAAGAGATAACAGTATGTGTGGTACCGGATGTATTGTACTGCATGAAGTATTCCCAAACTTTTTGACAAAATGTATTTTGTGTTTGTTCATTACTATTTATGGCATCAACACTAGTATTGAGCCATGCTGACACTAGTATAGAGCCCCGTTTTCCTTTTGTAGAAGAGGCATTTTCAACTTGAGGTGGAAGTGGAGGTAGAGAATCATAAATTGATACAGGAGTATTTTGAGACATTCCCAAAAGTTGTGAGTTAATTTCTATATCCCCATTCATGATACCCGTGAAATATGTTAGGTCTCTACGTAACTCTATGTCTCTATGTGACTCCATAAAATTAGAAAAAAAAAATGTAAACTTCCCTGCACACAGAAAATTCCCAAACTAACATTTATATCAAAACTTAAAATACTTAGAATTATAACAATAGTACATGATTATGCATAAATAGTTAATTTGACATGTAGCTTAATCTCATTAAAATGACCACAAGAAATCCTTTTTGTGTGCTTCTGTTTATGGTTTTGTGTAACAGAACATAAAATTAGGACAAGAACTTCTATTACAAGAAAACCACATAACAAATTCTCGCAAACAGAAAATTCCCAATACATTCCAATACAAATACATTTTGTGCATTCATGGAAACTCTGAATCAAAACGAATGGATGCTCTGAGATCAAATGACAGAACTTTTCATTGAGCAAGAACATTAAAAAAATTATTGCATCTAAAATAATAAACTGAAAGAATAAGAAAAAGAAATCTTCGAACACATTCTTTGATGTTATACCCAAATAAAAAATCCCAAGCATCCATAGAGACAACTGACTTGAAGTGGATCGGCAGAAGAGATGTGGGTTTGAGGCGATCGACAGCATGGGTCTGACGCGGATGGCGGCATGGGTCTAAGGTTGATTGACGGCTGGTGGGTCGGTGACGTCGAGCTTCGGTGGCGGCGACATTGATGATGAGTTGGGCCGGCGGCGATAAATAGAGTGAGCTTGAGAGATCGGAGTTGAGAGAGTGAGCTTGAGAGAGATGAGCTTGAGAGATGAGATGAGAGTGAATGAGAGAGAGAGAGAGGCATGGTGTGATAAAAGAATGAAAAAAAAAGGAGCAAGTGGTATTATTTTAATCACCGGACAAAATAAAATAATATTTTTTTTGTTTAGCTCTCATGAACAGTGCACATCTATCTATAGATGTGCATTGTAGCAATGGAGCTAAAAAAAATAGATTTAGCTCCACTGCTAGAGCATAATTTTGGCGTTTGAGGAGTTAAAATATAGCAATATAACAATATAGCACCACTGCTATAGTAATGGCTGGGAGAAGTAACAGAAGTGGGGTGGGTGTTTTATTTAATTATTTATTTATTCATTATCTTTTTTCCTTTTTCGGTGGAGCTTAGAAAGTCTTGTAACTGTATGTGCCTTTTTTAGAGTTTTAACCATATTTGTGAACAAATATAGTTAGCTACTTTTAATATTTAAATGATATTTATTATATAAGTTGTTAAAAATTATTAACATTATAAAAATTAAACATATTCATAATTATTTATTTATATGATTAAAAAATTATTAATGACATTATCAATTCGACCATCGATTGGACCAAAAAACCAATAACAAGTCCCTTTTTTGGTTCTTTCACTGTACCAGTTTTTAAAACCAGGGAAGATTGAAGAGGCTTCCTTGTAAAATTTGGCAAAATCAAAGTCTGGATCTGGGCTCTGCCAAAATTGGTAAAAAAAAGAAAAAGAAAAAATCATAGTCTGGCTGTGCCACATCATCGCATGGGAAGGATGCAAGAGCCACCCGTTACACACGAAGCACCGAATCATCTCCTTTCCACGCAGAGTAACCCTTAGAAAAAGCGCGGGAAAATTCTCATCCACATTTTCGCGCCACAAAAAGCCCTAATTACAAATCCATCTCTCTCTCTCTCTCTCACTCTCAGAAATCAGATCAGACAGATCATCTCACACCAAAAAACCCCCTCATTTCTCAATCTCCGTAAAAACCCTAAAAAACCAATCAATCTATTCATGGACACCGAGGGCTTATCGTTAATCTGCGCGGGTCTCGGAATCGCCGAAGAAGACGACAATGGCAATCGGATCGGCTACTCCAAGGGCCAGTACTGTCTAGGTACACCTCAAAAATTCAAAATTTTTTTTTTTTTGAAGCTCTTATCCTTTACTTTTTGCCTTTTCAAGTTCAATTCAAACAAGCTGAATGATAGCATTGGGTATTGTTTTCAATTCATTTTAGTTTCAGCAATTGAATTTTCGTTTCCCAAAATTTTAAACTTGTCATTGATTTTCAGGAAAAGATTTCTTTTTGTAAATACTCCAAAATCAGAAAATTTTTTTTTGGGGGGTTATATAACCTAAATGATCAAATTTACAGTTTCTCCAATTATTTAATTGTTGAGTTTTTTGTTTTATATTGTAAATTGGGTTATAGAAATTGATAAGCTTGCCTTTAGTTAAGATAAGAATATGCTTTTAGGTTCAGTTGAGAATTGTTTTCTAAGGTCCCAGATAATGAAAATCACAAGAATTGGGATTTAATTTATTTAATTGGCTATATATATTTTTTTTTCTCAACAAGTAAATGGGGATTTGATATTGACAATTGTTATAATTTTCAAATTTATGTCAGATAATTTGAAAGATTTACTGAGGTTTTTGAGGCGTGACGATCCACATACACGAGATGTGTTCAAGCAAGTCTGTAAATGGAACATTGTGTCGAAAGATCTGATTGCTATTATAGAACACTGCCAAGATGATCGTAACTTGGTTTTGAATGCAGGCAGGTTTTCTTATCTCTCTAATATTTATTGTGAAAGAGAGCTGAAGGATGAGTTTTTATTATTATTGTTGTTATTTGTTTGACAGTGAAGGTTTTGGTGTTCCTTACTATGCCTATTGAGCCTACTTCGAAGGATATTTCACAACAGCTAGAGTATCTGTGGGGGTTGAAGTCGTCAGTTACATGTAGCGACATCGTTGCAGTGATAGTCTCACTTTTGGAAAGCCCATTGGAGAATTTGGAAAGGTGAGTAATGATTACACATTAGTGGAAACCTTGAGTTTTGATCATTTGACCCAGGTTGCATTTTCGTTGAACTGGAAACAAGACAAGATTTTTGAAGTCAAGGCTGGCATTTTTCATTTTTCTTTGAAAATTTTCTAGTGCGCTTGTTCAGATAGAAATTATTGCCTCTTTGTCTGAGCTAATGGTTTGTTAAACTTTAAGAGTTCTTATTATTTTTCATGCTTTACATACACTTCTGTCTCCCCTCCCCCACCCCCTTTTTTAATATAAAAGCAAAAGTAAAAAAAATAAAAATAAATGCTTCATGTGCACTTCCTTAAAGAGAGTAGGACTTGGTGGTTTTACTTTTTATTTCTCAAAAATAGTACTTACTAAATAGTTAAAATTAAAAGAATGTGATTTAGAGTGCAATGATGGGGCTAAAAATGACAGAGTACAAAGATACAAAAATTCTTAAATGCAAGAAAGTGAAAAAAAAAAAGTAGGAGTGATGGACAAAGCCTTAGTCCCAAACAAATATAGTGATTAGGGAGTTGAGGCAGTTGTAATAATTAGGCAAAATGGACTTTTATATTTTAAAGGATCCTTTGAGCATTCACTCCAATTTTTACTAATGAGTGTTGTCTGTATCTTAAATATATGAGCCTAATAAGTTTACATGTATATTTAAGAATTATCTGTTAGTCAGTGTTATTTTATTTTTGCTGCATCTAGAGATGCCAGTTGTTTATAGATTTTAAAAATCTCTAAATGTCATTACCATCCCTGGATTATTGTTATCTTCACATTGGTTTTAAGTGCTCTGTAAGTGTTTGAATTATCATTTTGATTTCTTTTATAAGGTGGACTAATCCCCCCCCCCAAAAAAAAAAAAAAAAAAAACTTTTTAATTATCATTTTGTGACTACTACCTACTTTCTATGTATTTGGTTTTATGACTAATCCTGTGTCATGCAGTGAAACTTTCACAGAGGATGACTGGAAATTGGTGCAGCTTGTACTTACTTTATTTCGAAATGTTCTAGCTATTCAAGAAATCCCATTTCAGCAAAAGGCAGGGGGATGTGCAAGTCAATTTTTATCTTTGAGAGAAAGATTTTTGGAACTTCTATTCCATGAGAATGTAATGGACTTAATTATAGTTATAACTCAGCATGTTGGTGGTTCATATGGCTATTTTCGTCAAGACAATTTACTTTTATTAGAGATTTTCCATTACATCTTTATGGGTCAAGAGCCAGAGTTAACCGCCAAAGCACATCTGAAGGGTTTTAAGGTTGGTTTCCTTTCATCTATTTCCACTGTCTTTTATGGTAACAAGATCAAGCTGGCTAAAAAAACGACAGGGTAGATTGAAGGGGATGAAGTAGAAAGGGTAAATAGAAGGGGATAAAGTAAAGCTTGTAACCTCTGATGTGAAATACTGAAACTACATTGACACCGTCACAGGCATAAATATGGTTTGCCAGAATGACTACAAGTCATCAGATACGAATTGGATTGGTTAAAATTGTCCTTCTCTTCAAGTTTATGGCTATTGAACTCCCTAGTGCTGTCTATTGATGCCATCTTTTATCTGTTCTATAGTTGCTTAATGGCATATATATATATGTGTGTGGTAGTCTGATAATTCATGTTCAATTTTCTTAGGTGGATGTAGACACTAAAGATTCTCTTAGTAGTCTTGAGTCCATTATGAAGGAGGAAGAAGAGAAAAGAAGACTTTCCAGATTACGCACTATGAGTCGTCATTCACAGTTTATTGGGACATTTACGCGGGTTACCATGGTATGAAGTTCTGTTGCTGATGCTAGCAAGTGTTGTCATTGAAAGCTTTAGTAACACTGCTAGTTTTTACTACAGGATGGTTCTAAGGCAGTATTAAAGGGAAATCCAAACTCTGCATCTCAAGATTCCCTGCTTAAACCTCACAAGATTCCTCGGGGTCCTGTAAAAAGGATTGCATGGGACATTGGAAGATTACCTCCAACCAAGGATAAAATTTTGAAGTTTCTTTATGATTTTGTGAGCCAGTTTCTATCGGGAGGTTACAATGGCAAGTGTTTTTGGAAATAAATGTCTTTTTTAGGTTAAGTTTTGCTTCTTACAGCGTTGTAAATTTATTACACATCTTAATGCAATCCAATTTTTTACCAGTTTTGATGCAGTCAATTCGTGAGGATATTGAAAAGGAACATCATGCAATTCAGAAAAACGATGTCATTGTTTTCTTTCAGGTTGCTCAGTTTGTTACCTCTTTTCAACATCACAAGTTTTTGAATTCTAAGGTGAGACGTGAATTCTGGCATGTTAACCTATGTATTTGTTTTCATATCCTTGCACATAACTCAGTTTCTATAACCTATCCCTTATTAAATCCTATTTAATTCCATTCAATAATCCTTTAACAACATATCTAGAGCACTACTTTACTGTTGAATTTCTAAAGATCCTCTAAAAAGGTAAAGAAAAGAAGTTGATGAATTTACACTTTCGTTTCTCTCTTGTTTATATTTTTGTCAAACAATAGAATATGAATAGATTTGAAAGAGATGTGTCGCACTTTTTTTTCCCTGAATCCCTAATCATGATCAGAAGAAAATAAATCACATTGCTTTTATCATATAGGCACTAGCAAGGTTTCTGGAATAGTGCAAACTTCTGGTTGTATCCTGTTTTTGAGCTTTGGGAATATGCATTGATGGAATTTCTTAACCAGGAAATTTGGTCCATTTGAGGACTTTCATTGTTCCAATCGAGTTTTCCAAATATTTTTACAAAAAGTGTTACTGTAGATGTTTCATGTACAAAGGGTTAAATACAATTTTCGATTGAAAGCCAAAACATGCAATTTTAGTCGTTGGTTTCTAATTGCTGTAAGACTGCGTCCCAAGTTTTGTTTCTTGATGTCTAGTTGATATATATAGCCAATAGTCCCTGTGGCTCAATTGGTTGGCACCTCTTGGTGTTTCCAAATGAGACATCGAGAGTTCAAATCCCTCATCCCCCAATTATCAAATTATTAAAAAAAAAGTTGACATTATCTCTTGTTGCTTAATCATAATTATCTTTGATTTGCATTCTGTTTTTCTATAGAAAATGTTTAGCTGGTCACCTCGTTTTCCTGTGTCTAACAGCCAAATGTGGGAGTAGATAATTTTGAAGAATTTGATAAAGATGCTGATAGCACAATTTTTAGAGGTGATATATGTGGACCAATTGCTGAATCCATGAACGAGTCAATGTTCCAACTAGTCATTCTAAAGTGGCGTAATGCATTTGATGGGTTAAAGGAAACAAATGATTACAAGTTTCTCTCTGCTGCTGGTTCTCTTATGAAAAACATGGTAATTGTTAATCCAACTCAGAGTTCTGTTACTTATCTTGAAAAATTTCTGTTACATTGGCTTTGCTAGCCTGGCAATATATGCTTCAGTAGTTATGGACCACACACCCCCCCCCCCCCCCCCCCCCCCCCCCCAACAATAAACCTTCCTTAGATGATGGTTGTTTGTATAAAGAAGGTTTTTGTTGCTCAGTTTATTTTTACATGACAAAAGGTTTGATTTTTTTTTGACTTGGGGTAGAGTAAACCAATGCATAATCTATGCAAATAAATTAATTGGAGAATACATTAACTTTGGAATAATGGTTTGTCTTTCCCATGTTTGAAATTGGATTCTGTAATTTTGAAGTTTTGTCTAAATAATGAAATTTTCTATAGCAGCCAAAATTTCAAATATGGAAACCTTTCTTGAGAAAGATTCATAGAGATGACTGAAGGGGTGCGATGAAATTGGGTTTTTTTATTATTACTTTTTTTAAATTTTTTTAATTTATAATATCAAGAATACAAATTTTGGGAGTAGCCAAACTTGTTTAAGTCACTGAAGGCCAGACAAACAATCTGTAGATAACATATATGGTGTCACCCTAATCCAGTTTTGTCCTCAGGATGCATATATAATATTCTATCTACTCTAGTCCTTCTCCTATCCGGGTATCCAATTGGGTTCTATATAGCAACAGACACTCTTTAAGTTTTTCACACATTTCTTATTGTAAAAATAGCGTATAATGTCTATCTATTATAAGGTGGAATTTTTTTGTTGGTTTGCAAATTGCTGTTTGTAAGATGTACCACTTGTTAATTGGGACACTGCCTTACAATTCATACATAGCAGAACAGACTCTACAAATTTCCTTTGCACTTTAGAATCCACATTAAAATATAAATCCATACTGACCTTCTTGTGATACTTCTCTATAAGTTAGTGATATTGAGTAACCTTGTGACGTCCTTCCTAACTGGTTTTCCTGCTTGCAGATTAGCATGCTAGATTTGCTGCTTAAGTTGTTGCCAGACGATGCTAAGGAGCTTTACACAGCTCGCATTCTTCTTTACAAGTTATTTTATGATCAGACTGATCAAGGGATGACTCAGTTCCTCTTGAATTTGATCAAAACGTTTGACACTTACAAACAACCAAAGAGGTTTTCCCCTTTCACACTAACAACCCAAAATGATTGATTTGTTTATTTTTCATATCCTGTTCTAGTATTTCAGTACCAGAAGATCGAAGTGGGCTGGTTGATGGGTGGATAGGATTTTTTCCCTCTTGCTTTTAGGGTTTCATATTTCAATTATTTATTATAATCTTTAGAGAGGGGAGATGGATTCAGGCTTCTGCCAGGTATTAGCCCATGCTAATGGATCATCAGGCAACAATTGTGATTCGCTTCTTGGTCTTCCTCCACTTGTTAAATTTGGGAGGAAAATACCTTGCTAGATTTTATTTATGCTTCTCATTTTCTTTTTTAAGTTTTGGGTGGGAGAAATGACTCCCTCAGTTATACGCCTTCATTTATATTGGTCGGATACGTAGATGCTTTCTAAAATTTTCTATTATAGGTAGTATATTTGATTGACTGTATGCTAGATAAGTACTCTTTTGTATTTTCCAGTTTATACATGTTAGAAAAATTATGATTTTACTAAAATTAAAGGAAGTTTCTCTCACTAATTCTTTTGTTCTTAGAAATGTTTCTCTATAATCAAGCTTCCAGTTTGAAATTTGATTTGATGCATGAGTTGCATTTGTTTGTCTGTTCTCATTTTCACTTAAATCTGGACATCTCAATTTATGTATATTAGTTATGTGACTTCTATTTCTTTCCTGCAATTAAACCTACCTGCATAAATTATACCAGAATAACAATGTGTATGCAACCATGAATGTACCTACCCCTTCCCCCAATAGCCTCACTGGCCTCTATAGGTACTTATGCAAGACCACTTGCACATTCTTATATCATCTATTCACTATGAAAAAATGTAATTCTTTTTTGAATATATTGGTGCCATAGCTGACCCCAAATTTTGGGAATAAGGATTTGTTGTTACTGTTGTGTTGGTGCCATATTTTTGATACTCTTCTTCTCAGTGATCTCGCAGATATGGTAGAAATGATGCATAAAGTTGTGCAGCTCATGGAGAACCTTCAAGCACGTGGAACTTTGAGGGTGTGTTATGCTTTTGTTTGTGCCTTAATGGGTTAAATTTAGATGGAAAATCTGTTTGTTTTTCTTTGATATTTTTTGGTCTTAGAGATCTATCCTGACAAAAAATGACCCCATTTTTTTATTTGTTAGCTAGTCAATCACATTTTCTTTAATTTCCATTGTTTATTTAATTACTAGCAAAAGTGCAATACATGCATACATTGAAATTTCTATAATTTGTTCCTCAAGTTAACTCATGTCTGCCATGAATTGAAAATTTTATAATTTTGTTCCACAAAGTTGATACTCCTATTCCAAAAACAATAATGTAACAGACTTACAAAGTTAACTCATTCCCCTTATCATTTTTCTACCAGACTTATCTTAATGATAATCAGTATATGTCATATGCATTCCAATTGCCTACACGGGGTGTTTTTTTCCTCATTTAACTTATATTTGTTATCAGTAAAAGATTAGTGCATTTTCTTTTTATATTTAGTGAATTGTCACGTAATTCTACGCAATGCTTCTCCCATGCATTTATACTCTTCTATGAAAATTGGGATTTCTTCCGACTCTCTGTTCTTTAATCTGTTTGAATTTCTGCACGCATCTTTTGGCTTGAAAACTTTCCTTGTGAGACACATGCATCCATTTTTTTCCATTTGCAATCTTTAGGAAAAAACACTTCTCTATTAACATCTTTGATTTTCTTTTTAATTAATGAGGTTATGTATTATCAATGTTCTGTTTATCAGTCTAAGGAAGCCTTTGTTGTGGGGATCTCTGTTAAACCCGTTTCTTCTTTTTTAGGTTTCTAGAAAACCAAGGAGAAAGAGAAAAAACAAATCATCGAGTGACAAGGAAGCTGGAAACGTACAGGGTGATCATGTCACTGTTCAGAATGAGATTGGCATCTCTAATAGTGAGCAATCAGCAGATATGAGCATAGCACAGAAGGGAAGTCTAACAAACACAAATTCTGATGGGAAAGAAAACATCATGTTCTCTGCTCAGGCCGATGAACCTGATATATCCATGTCGGAGACAGGGAACCTTAAAAGCAGTGTGCCACATATGGATAATGAAAGTGCTGATCAGGCTAATGATGATCCTTGTTATGGCACAGGTGATTCTTCTGATGATGAGCAGCTAAATGCAACTGATGAAGTTGATTTTAAGGTGTCAACTTTGATATCTGCTTTTGCAAACAACAACATTATTCATAAATTATGTTGGTTACTAAAGTTTTATAAGAGCAATTCTGCCACTACAAATCACTACATAATTTGCATGTTGCGGAGGATTACTGATGACTTGGAGCTCTCTCCAATGCTGTATCAGGTAAAACTTCATGATTTACTTACTTTTCAGAAGAAAAGGAAAAAGCATGGATGTTCTATTTTTCAAAAGACAATAACTTATTTTTCATAGGATTATTAAGTACTGTGCAATTAAAGCTTAATTACTTCCTGTTAAAATCACCTATGCCACTCTACCCTTTGTAATGCTTATTATAGATATTTTACCCCAACAATATGATGAGAAGTGATAACTTCTTAAAAAATTGAAGCAAAAATTTACCCCATCATAAAATTAAAATATGAAATAGTTATAGACAAGAAGAATTAGTTTCTTTGTTAATAAGAAAATGTGAAGTAAATCATCCCAACAGATATGATGAACCTTGCTTATTTTAGAGTAAAAATTTTCCTTATCTGTACATGTGAGTTTTTATTCTTATCTAAAAACTCAAGGTCTTAGGTAAAATAAAAAATTCAAATAATGTCCAAATTTAATAATTTTCATTAGTAGGTTAAAAATGACTTTGCTAAGAACAATCTTTTTTAAATATATATGATAATTTAATATATATATATATATATATAGCATGTGTTTAGATCTTAGGGATAAACATACAAAAAACTTCATAAAAAATAAATGGTTAACGTTGCATTGACCACTTTGTAAAAGTAGTTCAACTTCTTTAGGAAGAAGTTGTTGATAAAAATAAATATCTAAAAGTAACGTTTATTAATCTGGTGAAATATATTAGGATTTATCTTCTCAAGGAAAACTAGGACGTCCATATTTTCTCTCCCCCCCCCCCCCCCCCCACCAAACCCCAAAAAAAAAAAAAAAATTTATCCAATTATTTATGAATTTGTATCTTATTTGCTTCTTATGCACATATTTTGGCAGTTATCAATCCTGATCACATTCCATAGTATCCTAGTTGAGCAGAAGTCATGTCCATCAAAAGGTTATGCAAACATTGTTGATTTCCTGACAAGTTTTGTCAGAAGGATGCTAAGAAAAATGAAAATTCAACCCATTCTTTTTGTGGAAATTCTCTTTTGGAAGACGCGCAAAGAAAGCCATTACATTAATGCTGAATATATGTTGCATGAGATTGGCTCTTTGAAGAAAGACAGTAGAAACTGGGAAAATATTCCAGAGGATGCAGAACTCGGTTCATCACAGGCCAAAGGATGGACCGGTAGAAGCATTGCAGATGCACTTGGTGAAGATGAAGCTGATGTTGTGATCTCTCATGAGCAAGGATATCAGAAGTAAGAATTTTTTTGGAAACTTGAGTATTTGTTTAGTCATTATCTTTTTCTTGACCTTTTCATTTTTTTGTTTCTTACACTGCATATTTACAATGATGCCAAGCCAAGTTATTCTAGAATCAATTCTTCTACGACCACACACTTTGCCACAACTTTTATTACAACTTGCACGTGTTAGCTTGTGATTGGATCATGTCACCTACACATGGTTCCACCACTGGTACTTGGTAAAAAGTAATCCAATCACCACTTAACACGTAGAAGTTGCGAAACAGTGCGTGGCAAAGTATGTCCCTAGAATCTCAAAACATCCATTTATATGCTATCTTTTACTTCTAATTTATTGAAGTTTCTCTTCATTTAAGAAAAAAAAAGTCTATCTTGATTGAAAGTGTAAAAGGTATACATTTACATTAAAAACTCCTTGGTGCATTTGGTTGTTGCAGTAGGGAGCAGTCCATGGAACAGGAATCTGAAAGGGATCCTAAAAGAAAGAAAAGACTTTCTCTCGATGGCGAAATGGAGAGAAAAATTAAGGATCTCTATGAGAAGTAAGTGTGCTTTAATTTAGCTGTTTTATTTCTTACAAATGTTGTTCCTAAAACAGCACTTAGATTATTGTAATTATACCTGATACTATTTGAAGCATGCAAAAAGTTTGATGGGTATTATTGATTGTGCATTGTTTCATTTTTCTTCTGATTTCTAAACTTTTTGCTAAGGTCTTTTCTGAAAAAAATGTGGCCTTTTTAGATTCAAAGATGATCGGCATTGTAATCGTCTTATTGCTGAAGTTCTAGAACCTGATGGTAAAGTTTCACCAGCACAAATTTCTAATAAGCTTAGACAGCTAGGACTGAAAGTTGCGCCAAGGAAAAAGATGCGCTATGATGATGACCATGATGGAGATGGAAAAGCGGTGGAAAAAGTTAGTAATCTCCATAACTCAGATGATATGGAGGGAAGTTTATTGAGGCCTTTGTAAGTACTATAAGAAATTTGTACTTTATGAATGTTATAGATAATATGTGCGGTGCATAAGATTGTATTATAAAGCAGTGGCTGATAATGCAAATCATTATCCACATAAAAGCTTCTAGTGTTATGTTTTTAGTCTGAAATCTTTGTTTATTCATTTTCCCTTTTATTTTTTGGAAAAGTCTCTGATACCTCCCTTACTATATTTCTATAGGCACAAAAGGAAAAGAGTTTCTGCTTTTAGTGAAGATCAGGAAGAAATGATCAGAGCTCTATATGAGAAGTGAGTGTTGCGTAGCTTGGTTTCTGGTTACAATATTAGATTAAGTCTCCTTTTACATCAAATATGCTAAAAAGTTGGTAAAGATGTGATGGAATATGTTATTTTGTTATTATTTGAATTTTTAAGTAAAAAAAAGTTTGGGCTTTGCTTGATCCTCACAGATTCAAAGAGCATAAGAGGTGTAGCTACATGATTGCAAATGCATTGGATGCAGATAATAAATTCACAGCTGTTCAAGTTTCTCATAAGCTTAAGCAACTTGGTTTACGAGTTCCTCAACAGAAGAAGTTTGAAGCCAACATGCTTATAAAAAATGAGAATTCTAATAGTTTGTTCACAGACAAAGCACATGAACCTGATGATGAAACATTGTTAGCGTTATTGAATAGGTAATATTATATTCATAGGCAGTATCCTGTGCTATTCATATTTGGATTTTGTTGCTCTTCTTATATTGAAACATTAGGGTTTCTTGATGTGCACCCCTGTATACTTATCCCAGTTATTAAAATCATTCTTTTTGGTATTAAGTTCATTAAGTATTCCAAACAGTTCCGTACATTCCTTTTAATGGGTTTGGTGGCATGAGTCAAGCTTTAATTTTGGGGAACCCTATGAATGTGAGGTTGTGAATAGGTGGGATACTCATTTGAGAAGTATGTTGCTTTGTCATTTTCTTGACTTAAGCTTAGTCATCATTTAGTTATTGTAGGTTGCTTTCACATTTCTTTTAACTTCTCCACTATGTTTGGTATTATAATTCTTAATATGAAATTGGGCATTTTCACATTCCATTGACACAAGTTGTTATTTTCTTGCTTAACATCTCAAGATGTTTTTACAATTTTGTTTTGTTTCTTGTGGTTGTAGTTTCATGTCTGTAATTCTGTTGATCTTTGAATCGATTTTTTATCATACTGCTTATCCATCCAGGCATCATCATTTATCTCCACATTTCTGAACCTTCCTCTGTCTTTTTCATTTATATGTTTATTTTTTAAAATTTCCCAGTTTTTTACCTATCAAAAAAAAAAAAAAAGTTTATTTTTTAAAATTTCCCATCAGTCAAATCATAGGGCATGGCTGGTTTAATGTCAGATATTTGGTTTCTCTTACTGATGGACATGTGCAATTGCCAAAATCATCCCTTCATTATATTTGTATTTTCTGACTTTTTCCCTACATGTATGAATTTTCATTTTCATTTTTCCAAGTTCAGATGAATTTGACATCTCTTGTCAAATATTGCTGGATTTCCTGATGTTACTGATCTATATATATATATTAAAAAACTGTAGGCGCAAAAAGGAGAATGAGAGGCTATTTGGTGAGCAATTACCAGAACAAGTTGAAGGATTATTGCCCGAAGATGATTCGGATGATGAACTCCTAAGCTCTGTTCTTAAGTAAATCTCTCTCTCTCTCTCTCTCTCTCTCTCTCTCTCATCACAACGAATAAATATTGATAGTTGTTGGAGCTTGATTGTGTATATATAATATTGGGTATTTATATCTTGAAACTGTTACCTTTCCTTATAATGGACTCATATCTGGGAATCATTGTTTAGTTGAAAGGAATCTATGAACTGTATTTGAAATATTCAGTGTTTTTCCTTAAAAATGGCATAGTTGTTATCTCCACTTTTGTTTGAATTTTGCCTGGTAAGCAAGAGCAGAACTGCCTGTCATATTGTTTCTTATTCTCTTTTCTTTCATATTTTAAAGTTTATTTATTTTTATGACTGGTACTTACCCAAATAATGATAAAGTTCACTTTTGCTTATTAAATTTGCATATATGGTGTCAAATATATTTCTGAAAATCAAGAATTCTCTTGCCTAGTCCACTGTAGAGCCAAGAAAAAAATTCCAACTAATCTGCTTCGTTATTTGTTTACATCTACAATGTCTCTTGGCTTTAATATTTCATTGATTTTTGTGGTTATTAGTTTGTGGTCCTTAGCACTGCTGCTATTCGTGGCCATCAACATGAACCTTACACTGCCAGTTCCATTGTCTCATCCATATTTATGATGAATTCTTTTAAACTTATATTATCAATTTTAGGCATGGAGTCTATGTTAGTGGTTTCATTGTTTGTCCTGTCATAAAACTTTTTCTTGGAATTGTCCTTAGCCTGGGAACAGCTCTTCTTATATGTAAATGGTACACAATTTTTTGAATATATGCATGGTATCTATGTTATTGGATCCATCATTTGCCTTTTTCCCGTGGACTGGGAACAAGTCTCATGTATTTGAAAATGGGACACATTAATTGGACTGAGACTCAAGTTGATATCAGGTGATGATATTAGTAATATCTGCGTAGCACACAACACCTTAATTATGCTGCATTACATTGATTGGAATTCTGTTACTTTTGAATGATCTAAAAGTTCCTTTGCATTATGTAGAAAACATTGGAAATCATAATGGAATCCTTTCATTGTATTATAACTGTTTAAATGCTAAATAGCGGCAGCACTCTAAACATGTCATTAATTTTCATAATTTTATACCTGTATCCTTTGTGGTTTCCTTTTTGAAGATAGTACCGTTTGGAACATAATTATCTATATATTCATTTACTCCGTAACTCTAAATTAGAGTATCCGTGTGTTAAATCTGATCATATCACTGAGTGGCAACAAATTTTTCTGTTATGTTTTCTTTCTGTCCTTTGTTTATAATTAATTAATCTATTGGATACAGGAAAACTAGAAGGCCGCTTCCTCAGTCAAAGGATGAGAAGCTCACAGCCATCTCAATTCAGGGAACAAAAATTCAAAATGATCCTGGAAATAGACCTACTGAAGTTGTCAAAATACAGTATGTTGCTCATCCACCTCGATTCTTCTTGCTAGTTACTACATTATTCAATTTATTCTACAATCCATATAATGCTGAATATTCAGGTTGAACTTGAACTTGAACTTGAACTTGTGCTGAAATGGCATCATTATCATTTTCAGTTTTGCAGAGACTATTTTTGGCATCTGTTATGCCCGCTTCTCTGGGATGCCTGGATGTAAATAATTTTCAATTGACCCATTTTTTTTTGATGGGTAAATAGTAAGTTTACTGCCAAAAATAAAAAATAAAATCTAGACACATGACAAAGCTCTCAAACATGCTTCTTCAGGACATCCCCTAAAGCACCCAAAAACACAAGTCTTACAACTGGAGAGACATTGGAACCTAGCCTAGAAAGAACCTTACACATTGCAAGAGGCAAGGAAGCAATTAACCAAAGGCACAAAAGTGACTAACGAGAAAAACAATTAAAAGAGAAGAAAACATGACAACCTGAGAACTCAGGCTTCAAACAAACCATGAGTGACCTTCCAGACCAAATGTGGCTCTTATGAGCATGTCAAACAAACTTGAATAAGGAGGACTTTTAAAAACTTTGTCAATCCAATTCTTGTTGGAGCTTGACTGCATATTCCAGGTCGAAAAGGAATAGCACTCTTCCAAAATTGTTGAAAGACTAGCAAAAGCTTTCTGCTTTGTCAATTTTAGAGTATATATCCATTGAAAGGTCTAATTTGATGGAGGAAATGAAGTGAACAAAAAAAGTGATATAAAGTTGGGTCATTTGAGCCTCTTAAATTTTTATTTTGATTTAATCATGAGCTTCAGACAGTTTACTACAAAGACTTGCAGGAATTATGCCAAATTAAATTCTCAAGGCCTCATGAGATACATAAGACTTTGGGTTCAAAACTCCTAGTTTGCATCTTGGGGCCACTCCCAATGGATTCCTCCCTATAATTATCTAGTATGTGGGATTAGTCAAGTGCTCGAAGAGCTTTGGACATCCATGTTAGCGATATTACTTAGAATTTTACAAATTGATATCCTTATTAAGGTGTTATGTTTGGAAAGCAGGGTTGTGTTTATCAAGCTGGCTTTTTTTCAAAGGAAATTTGTACTAACAAAGAATAACCTCTGTTATTTACTTGATGTGGGTTGCATTAAGTTATGGTTTGTGAAGAAAAGTATAGCTTCAGCTTAGCTTCTTGTTTGTTCAAATATTCTGATAATAGTTATTGACTTGAACATAGAACTAATCTTATGTATTTTCAGGGATGTTAGCAACCTGTGCAGTAAGGCAGAACCTGCAGGAGTCGATGTGAATGTTTCTTTTAATTATGGCAGTCTGAATGGCACTGCTGAAGCTGAAGTGACTAGCATTGGCAGTGGAAGTTTGTTGAACGTTGCACCTGTGAATCATTTAGATAATTTGTCACAACAAGAAGTTGATATTTCGGCAGCTTTTGGGGATGCAGTGGCTCCCAGTTCATTTCCACAGAGTAATCTAATAAGAAGGATTGGCAGTGGAAATCGTTTGGATGTTGCACCGGTGACTGATTTAGATAATTTGTCAGATCAGGTAGTGGATGAGGAATTGGAAGATGCAATTGATGAATTAGCTCCTAGTGTGTCTCCAAAGAGTAATGTAATGAGAAGGAAGTTGAGAATGGTACTTGATCTTGAGGATGACGACTGAGATGGAAGCGTGGCCAGGTTCCTCTCATTCTTAAAACTTGTACAGTTTCTCTAAACTTCTGCCATATCTGTCTAATTGGATATTGGAAATCAACTTTTCAATTACCTATGATCCCAACCTATTCTAATTTTTTCGATTCCAGTCAGAATAATTTTAAATTAGTAGAATCCCATATTTTGTCTGTTTGTGTATTTTTCTTTTCTTTTTAGGACCATAATCAGTTAATATATCTTGAAGATATCTTATTCTCTCTGATAAAAAAAAAATTATAGCCAGCGGAAAAATTTCTTTTAAGTTTGCGGATCTCAACTTCTTTGAAATATAAATAGGGGCGGGGTTATTGTTGACCCACTTTAAATTTGATAGAATATGTTGTTTAGAGTTATCTGTAATCTCAATTTCTACATTTCGTGAAAGGATTTTGTAATTTATTTATTTGTCCAGGTGAAGAGTGCATTCCCTTAGAACTGAAACTGAATTTTGTTGTAAGATTTTTGGAGTGTAGAAGAGTGGATGGAGAAAAGATTTTGTAGATTTATCATTTGATGAAGTTTTCGCACTTCAGGATGTGATTTGTCCATGTTATCACATGCATTCCGTCTTGCGTCTATTTTCTAAGGGGCAATGATTATCACTCATTGTTGTATATAATCCGTATACTAATCATTTTACGTTTTAAATGTGGACATCACATGTGAAATTGTGGACCTAATGTATATGGAGTGTATAGCATTGAGTTTGCGAGAACATTATTGTTCTTTATTTGAATTAGGTAGTGTTGATCGAGGTGTTGAGTGTCATGGCAAAATGACATTGGTGTAAATGGATGAGGTGGGTGAGGGTATTAAGGTTTCTAAGGGAAAATTATCAGATACTCAATGATATGGTGTTTTCTCATCTCATGTTCCTGGTGAACTTTATCATGAATTTAATTAGTGGGATTTATAATGAATGTGAGAGGAGGGAACACTACTTTATCGTATTTTAGGAGTATCTAATAATTACTTGTTCCCAATACCTTTGAGTACGGTATACTGGAGAAAAGTAGAGCAAATTTGACAATGTCAAAGTCTAACTTTGCCAATAGCCTTCTCCTTTCCAACTATTGAATTACAAACCAAAAATAAAAAATAAAAAATCCAACTTCATTTCAGAAAAGAAAAGAAAAAAATCCCTCTCTTCTTGGTAGCAGTTAACCATTTAGAGAGTTTTTTTTTTTTTTTTTTTTTTTTTAAATTTTTTTAATAAAATATTTATTTATATAAATATTTATTAATTTTTACAATAATTGATGAGAGGATTTGAACCTAGATTTTTAGAAAATGTCAAGAACTGAGAGGACATTATTTTGACTTTTAAATCAAGACTCAAAAGTTATAACAAAAAGAAAAATTGCCATTAATACTAAAATAATAACTTTAATTTTTTCTTTTTCTCATAAAACAATAAACTAAGAAGACTAAGTTCTTAGTGAAATCTAATGCCATTAAATCACAGGAATCTAAGTAATTCAAGATTATTCTAAGTTTCATTGCAAACAGGAAATTTTTTATACACTTAATAAAATAATGACATTAATATTTTTTTTTTCATAAAACAATAGACTAAGAAGACTAAGTTCTTAGTGAAATCTAAATGTAACTTGTATGAACAAGATTACTCAAAGTTATAGAATATAAGGAAAGTAACTTATTGGCATAAACACCTTACAAAGCCCTGCAAACTATTGAAATCTATTGAGGACTACAATTACAAGAGAATAAACTCTCTTTCATCATGAACCAATACGTTGAAAGATCCATAGAAGGATTTTTTGATTAGTAATCAAGTTTATGGCAATGATTGACTCAAATTCAATAATAATATGTTTATGGCCCAAATCCCATATGCCCTATGGAGTGCATGACGAATCGGAATAGCCCATAATTTTACACAGTTTGTTGGTGTATTTACCGATATGGAGGGAAAATCCGAAAAACCATCTCCCCTTATATCATCTATGTTTAATTTCAAATAATTTAGCCCATTTGCAATCCCTTAAAACATGCAATATTGTAGTCTCTTTTTGGTGGCACATAAGGCAAATCTTCTCATTGGGATTGGCATTTTTATAGATAAACCCTAGGGTGGGAAGACGGTCGTGGCAACTTTTCCTAAGAAAGCATTTAAGGTTGTGATTTGCCTTTTTTTTTTTTTTTTTTTAATAAATTTATTTAGGGTAACACTAATTTTTCAATGTGATTTTGCATGAAAGCTCTATCTAGTGTCTCTAGACAAATTCTTTTACCTGGTGTCAATATTACGAGTTGCTTATAAATCTTTTGTATTATTTTTTGTGTTCTACTTTATGTTCCACAAATCACAACTTGTCATGTATTTGTCAAACTTTCCTTATAAAATAACCAAAATTTAAAATGGGGGAAAAAAAAAAAAAAACACATGACAAGTTGTGATTGGTAGAACATAAAGTGGAACACAAAATATGATACAGAGGATTTGTATTCGATGTAGCTGCACTTGAAAATATAAATAGAGCTACCAATCTTTCTTCTAAAAGTCTCCCTTACCACACTAGCTGTTCCCAACATATATAATCGAATGTCAAGCAAAGTTTAGGTATGGTTTCGACCATGTGATTGCATGACATGACAGATGGAACAAAGCAGATTTTATCTTCCCACAAGTATAATTAAATTAAACTATGTCACTCATTGATTCATAAAACTACATGGTTGAAATAAATTAACCTAAGATATCACAATTAAAATTTAGAAAATGTTAAAGTTACTATCAATTGTACATTGCAGATAATTTCATAAGTCGTCCAAGTATTTGTAACCAGAAACATTGCACTATTTAGTGGCAGTAGTAGTACTTTCTACTAACCGATAAATTACAATGCTCTAGCAATTAATTTGAGTGCTAACCATTTAGCTCGAGGGTCCACGACCACTTTTTCCCACAAATCTCTCTATATTGAACCTCTCCAAAAATCGATTTTCCTAGTCAATTCTGTTTGTTTGTTAATATTAATGGTGGGTTGTTGAAATGCCTAGACCTATCAGATAACCTATTATCCAAACGACTTGCTAAATGTTTTATGCATTAGCCTAACCTAGCTATTTTGAGTTTGCTGGCAACAATTTCTATGGGGAAGTTCCAAGCTCTTTGGGTTCACTGTCTGAGCTTGAAATGTTGGATCTGCTTATTACTTACTTTTGCCTTTGAGAAATTTCAGTTCCTTGATGATTATAGAACAAGGAGAGAAAAGATTCTTTGGAAAAGTACCAGTATGGTTTGGAAAGATCTGCCATAGCTAATTG
The DNA here is from genome assembly GCA_032727855.1 of Quercus ilex subsp. ballota. Classification (NCBI taxonomy): domain Eukaryota; kingdom Viridiplantae; phylum Streptophyta; class Magnoliopsida; order Fagales; family Fagaceae; genus Quercus; species Quercus ilex. The sequence continues at coordinate 10,214,127 of CM064916.1, forward strand.
TTCTAATCCTACGTTCCAATAAGTCCTATGGAAGCATACCATTGAATTTGTGCTTTCTCTGAAAGATTTACAAATTTTGGACCTCTCTTCAAATAACATATGGGAGAGAGCACAGCAGGCTTTTTCAAGGTTAGACTAGGGATATCCCCTCAATTTTAAAATTGGTTTGTTATTTATTCCCTTTCCATCAAGGAGTATCACATATAGTTAATTTTCAACTATCAGTTAATCAAAAAAGTCTATTTACCAAATTCTGTTTATAAATAAACTCCTTAGTGGATAGTTCTTTATCTATCATTCTCATTATCATATAAAAAACATAAAACTAAATATGTAATAATTAAATAATTAGGATAAACTCTATATAGACAGCATTAAGTCTTTTAATGAAAAAAAAAAAAAAAAATCTTACAATTCAACTAAAGAATCCCTAAGCAAGCCCTAGCAAAAAGTATGGAGGGAAATAATATTACTGGGTGTATATTTTTAACCATCACAAATAATACACTTTTTGTAAGGAAATTCTATTGTCCCTAGCAAAAAGTATGGAGGGAAAAATTTCCCTTCAAAAGTTTTGATATTTTAATGATTATTTGCAAAGGTCAATCTCAATCCTCACAAATAATTATTATTAGTGAGGGCATTTTATTAACCCTCACAAATAATATCCTTTTCACGAGGGATTTTCATTGCCCCTTGCAAATAATTTGACAAAAACTTTTATCACCAAAAAAAGTTTATATTTTAATGATTATTTGCGAAGGCCAATCTTGGTCCTTGCAAATAATATAGTATTAGTGAGGGCATATTTTTAACCCACAAAAAAAAAAAAAAAAAAAAAAAAACTTTCTACAAGGGATTTTTATTGTCTCTCAGAAATAATTTGGTGGGAACATTTCCCTCCAAAAATTTTGATATTTTAATGATTATTTGCGAAGGTCGATCTTGGCCAAATAATTTAGTATTAGTGATGGCATATTTTTAACTGTCACAAATAATACACTTTTTGTGAGAGAATTTTAATTGTCCCTCGCAAATAATATGGAGGGAAAATTTCCCTCCAAAATATTAGCATTTGTGACGGTTGTAACACATAATTGTGACAGTTTTTTTTGTTGGTCACAAATGTTTCACATTTTACCAAGTGTTTGCGAGAGCTTTATTTTGCCATCGGAAATAGGATTTTTTGAGAGGGCTTTTTGGGTCCATAAAAAATTCTTCGTCGCTAAAAGGCATTTTTCTTGTAGTGGCCTTTAGGGCTATCACTTTATCCCAATGTCCACGCATTCACCACTTGCTGCGTCCCAACTCATAATCACAAAACTGCCAAATCGTCAAAAAAGGTAAATCCCAATTCTTTTGTCTTAGTCTAATTTGATTGATGCTTTTGTAGCAAAATGGAGTCACATGCCCTTTTGTTAGTCGATTTGTTTTTACGAACACAACAAAATTTCACAACATTTTCATAGCAAGCTGATGTGTTAATTTATTATATGTTAAAATAAAATTATATTGGAATGCATCACAACTCAAAACAAAAGTGTTATGGGAGATGTTGTGAAATTTTATTGTGCCCTATACTTTCTTTAGTTTTAGTATGCCTTAACTGTTAGCATCTATATAACATTGATTCTAACGTAATCTTATCATTGATTGAGACTAAAATCATGGACACAAAATTATGGACAACATAATTGTCCATGATTTGTGCTAAAAAAAAAAAAAAATTGTCCATTGTTTTGGTCTCAATCATGATCCTTTGTCCCTGCTAGGTCAACTATTTAAGTCTACATATTCAAGGCACATGTATGTTCACATGTAAAGAAAATTGCATTCTATATACTATTTTTTAGATTCCACGTTATGCTCCATCTGTTGGGGTTTATGCCCTAAAATCCAATTTATTGGCATGTCATAAATCATTAATTTTTTTTAATTATATGAGACTGTTTATAAATAAACTAATGGGACATTATCATAGTCCATGAGATGCATTGTATGTGATTTATTTGATTTACGCTCCATTTGTTTTGATGTAAAATATTTTCAGGAAAATATTTTCATATGTTACAGTTAGAGATGACAATTTTGCCCCGCCCCGCTTGACCTGCCCTTCCCTGCTTCGACTTGCAAAGGTGGTGGGGCGGGTATGGGGGGAGATTTTAGCTCCACACCACGAGGCGGGGCGGGGATGGGTTTAGACTTTTTAGATCCACCCCTCCCCGCCCCACCCTGCATTGATAATGGTTAAATTGTAAATTTTTTAAACCCCAAAACTCTACAATTAAAAAAAACATATTATCATCTTATTTTATTCCACCTAACATGGTTCTCAGCCATTTTTTTTTCTCTCTCTCTCTGGCAATGTTAGAAATAAGGTACCAATTATAACAATTTCTTTTCTTTCTTAGAAACAAATTTATATACCATTGAATTATTGATTTTGTACTATGAGATTTTTGTTTTTATTGTGGCAATGTCTTATTAAACAATTGGATAATATTATTCAATATTTGCTAAAAATTAGTTTGATTTGATGGGATAAATTTATTTGTAATTTCAAGTATATTTTTATTAATGAAATAAGTTTTATTAAAAAAACATTTCAATAACTGTGGGCAAATCAACAAAAAATAGAGTTTTGCGAGGTGGGGCGGGGCTTCGCGGGGCCCCAAGAGGTGGGGATGAGACAAGACAAAACCTTGCGGGGCGGGGGTGAAGATCCCATCTTTCGGCCCTGCCCCACCCCATTGCCATCTCTAGTTACAGTGTTTGTTTTAAAGTAAAATATTTGGTCAAAAGTAAAATATTTTTAGTCAACTAAACCAACTAAGGCAAATTTGTGTAAAATATTTTACACTTGAAATATTGGTAAAATATTTTACATTTATTGCACTCTCTCTGTCTCGATGCACTGCCTCTCTCTCACTTTTACGCTTTCTCAGATTTCTCTCCACAACCTAGCCCACCCTCAGCCGTTCTCTCTTAGTCATCATCGGTTCCACCGTCTTCATCACCACCCATCACCGGTTCCACCCTATTCGGCACCACCCATCACCGGCTCTCCCTTCACTGCTGCCACCCATCACCAGCTCCACGACGTCAGCACCACCACCAGTTCTCAAGTTCTCTCAGCGCCACTGTCAATCTTGTTCCTTCTTCAAGATTATTTAGCTGGGTTTCTACAGGTTGGGTTGTGGTGGGACTTGCTTTTAGTGGGTCGGAGGTGGATCCGGTGATCAAGATTGTACAGTTTTTGGTTGATGGATTTTGGGTCTCAGTTGTTTGAAGGATTTTGGGTTTCAGTTGTTTGATCTGGTGGCTTGATGGACGACGTGGGTAGGGTTGTTTTTCATGGGTCTTAATCTTTCTTTTTAGTGGCAGATTTCAATTGTTTTGTGTGTGTGTGTGTGTGTGTGTGTGTGGGTAATTCAGCAAAATGAAGATAAAGCTGCTTGCCAATTCAACAATGGTTCCACTCAATTAATTGCATCATGGTGTAGGCATTTCTTGTAGAGTTAAAATAGTTGAAAATAAACCACAACTTGTAGCAACCAGAATTAAATATGGATGGAGATCAAGAAGAACAGGGAGGGTTTGATTCTCAAATTGTTTCTCATTTCTCATGGGTTATCATTGTTTTTCAGGATGATTGTGGCGGATCTTGATTATTTTTTCCATGGGTTTGTGGCTTTGTATTTACCGGTGATCCTCTAATAGCTCCAAATAGATTTCTTCGATTTGGTTGGTTGGATATGCACTGATTCGGTGGGCTGTGAGTTAGAAAAATGTTCACATTTTATATTAAAAAAATTTTGAAAATGATTTTCCTTGTACGCAATCAAACACGGTAAAATGAAAATATTTTACTTCGAAACAAACGGAGCGTTAAAAAAAAAAATTATAAACGGTTAGAAACAAGCCAATAACTACGCTTGACACATTTCCCCAAAAAAAAAAAAAAAAAAAAAAAAACTACGTTTGACACATCTTTTTACTAAAAATTAACACACCTTGTTTCTATTAGATATATCTCACACGCCACTTTTTTAGTTTCTTTGCACTAGCTTTTGGATTGCCTTAATTATTTACTCACTTCATCACCATTTCTAATTGCAGAAAGGTTTGTTTCCTTTTATATTGTTGATATCATTATTTTTTAAGTTTGCGTATTTTTGTTTTTGTAATTTTTTACTAATCTTTTATTTTAATCTCTAATTCTTTATCTCTTTCCAAGTCTCTTTCCACAGTTCCTTTGATCTTCACAAATTTTTTTTCTCACTTCATCACCATTTTTCTTTTCAAAGAGGTATTTAATATTAGTAGAAAAACATGTAAACCTCAAATTGGAATAAATGAAAAATTATGACATTAAACCCAAAATAAATAAATAAAGCCTCAAAGAGAAGAGTCTAGTGTGTGTGTGTGTATATATATAAATATTAGGCTTTAAGATAAGGTTTTTTTTCTCTCTCTCAAACTGCCCTTAAGGCATTTGCTAATAAACTAATATTTTAAGAAAGTTTTGATGCCAATTTTTTCCCATAAAAACTTTTCTAAAAGTGTTCACTAACAAATTCCTTTACAACATCCGTTAACAAAATCTTTAAAAGAATATTTCATATCTTGTGTGTAATCAATAGTTTGGTGTCACATGTTCAATCTTTTTATTTTTAAAAATAATTCTCAAATGCTAAAAATAATGCCACTAGTTAATAACATGTGCAATGCATGGAAAAATTAATAATATATGATTTTTTTTCTCTTTTATTTTTTGTTTACATATGAAATTTAATAATTATGATAATTATACATAAGTATTATGTATTTATTATGATTTTTTATATAATTTGGTAAGGTTTTAATTGATTATTTAAATATGGAATATAATTTAAAATTAATTAAAAATAAATAGAATAGAATAATGATAGTTAAAGCTTATATGACAAAATCTTATAAATAGACCAAAAGTTAAACGTTTTTTTATTATCTATTATTATGGATTATACGTATCATATTCATATTCATTAAGATTTCACTTTATAAGTCAAGTTTATAATTTTAAAAAAAAAAATAGAAGTAGCTTTTTGACTATACATTCAAGAGTAATGTTATAGATACATAAAAATATATAGAATTATGGTATAAAATTGTGCATTTTTATATGTCCCTATCATTACTCTATATTGAAAGTTGCTTTTTGGTTGTAACGGTTCCATTTGAGAGAGAGAATTGAGAAACGAGGATTGGGCCCATTGGGGTTGTCTGGTGTGTGCGTGTGTGTGGTAGGTGGATCGAAAGGTTGACTTGACCCCAAAAAAAATGTTTGGCTTTCTTTTTTCTACGTATTGTCTATATTGGAAGAGAAGGAAAGTGCGTTTTGTCAAGAGATTAGCCAATTCTATATAACATATGTTCTTAACATAATTCACATATGTTCTAACACAAATGATCCGTCTCATATGCGGACGAGAAAGGATATAGAAATGGTATTATTCATATTAAAATTACAAACATAACCCAAAATGGAAGAACATAATGACCTGCATGCTCTGCAAAATTTCACTTACATGCCATTATCTCTTCTTGATACAAAACAGAAAGCAGGATTTCTTAATGGAAATGTAACTTCGTTGAACAAGATGGCTTGAGAGTTCACTCTTATGAATTTTGATACAGCTTACAAATGAAGATACTTAACTTGACATTAGCAGTACAAAGTACAGACACTAGTCTAACGACAGACGATCATTTCAGCCAATTGTAGAAACTTCAACAATAAATTGCTACTTAAAAGCAGGTTGGACCGTTGGAGCTGTTCTAGCAAATTGAAAATGCTTTCACTTGGTGTAGAGAACATCCTCCGATGGGTGGCGGTATAGCGGCTGTTTCAATCTCTTCTGGTCAAAGGTGTGCCTGTTTTTGAATAAGGAGCAATCAGTGAGATAGAACTATAAGGCCTTTAAAAGAAAATCCACATGTTTAGGAAGTAGTTTGTACCATAGTGCTGGTGTTTTTTTTATTTTTTTTTTTTCTCTTTGCTCACCTTTTGTTTTTGGTCCTAGTAGGCCACATTCAGGTGCATAATGGAAACTAGATACTCAAAAGTTTTGAAGTGTACATTCTAGTCACTAACAAGTCATGTATGTATTAGTAAAAATAGGACCATCTAGTCTCTTATGGGATTATATTCTGTTGGACGATATCACCGTTGTGGATAAAAAGGCTAGATGGGTCAGTATTCCAACTGCCAATGCGTCAATGTCAAGGATTTGATTGTACCTTAATAAGCAACACAAAACATAACCCAAAGGACTGGATAAGATAATATTTAGCGTAATCTAACTCACCCAATCAGACCAATGGAGCGTGCCAGCACGAAGAGTCCATTCAGATAGCCAATCTCGACAATCTCATCAATCTCTTGCTTGGTGAACATTCCACTGCCTGCAAGGAGATCCAAGAAAAGGGACCCAATTGCACCGTCTACATTGAGCACCAAGTTGTTTGCCTTGGAGAGAGTGTAGGTTTCAACTTGCACAGCATATTCCATGTACTTCAAAGAAGGAAAATTTGTGCGTGCAAACAGTTGTAGCAGCTCTACTCTCTTATCTCTGTTGTCATCTCTCTCAATCTTTTCCACAGCAAACAAGAGTTTCAAGCAGTCAGATTTGCCATATAGCCATTAAAAGCATAATTTTTATAAAAATTTTCATGGTTTCTAGTCTTGCATAATCTGAAAACATACTGACAGTAAAAATCTCTCCATACCTGTGCCCAATTCCTGGTACACGAATGCCCTTCCTTTTCATGCTTTCAACGAACTCATAAGGTGTCAAATTCTGGCAAACACAGCAGGGGTATAGCATATCAAAATCTCCAAATCATCATAGTATTTGCAAACCATCTAATAATAAAAAAAGAGTTTCCCTCATAGTGCCATCAAGTCTCACCCTGTCATAAGCATCCTTGAAGTATCGAGCAGCATCATCGATGGCACCACCAAATCAGGGACCAATTGTAAGCAAACCTGTTTAACAAGTTCATCATTCACTATTCCATAATCAGTTCAGCTCACAGGAGCAAGTCCATTCAACAATTTTAAGTAGTAGTTTACGCTTCATTCAAGGGCCATTCACTAGCTGGCATTCATACCTTCTCTTCCTTTTTTTTTGGTTAAACTAGGGCGGTAAACGAGCCAAGCTCAAGCGAGTAGTGCCTGTTTGAGCTTGGCTCGAGCTCGAGACAATCCTAAATATAATGTTTAAACTCGAACTCGTGGGAAAACCCAAAAGCTTGAGCTCAGCTTGGCTTGGCTTGGCTTGATGAATTAATCAAGCCAATCTCGAGCTTAACATCAAGCTCAAACTCAAGCTCAAGTCAAGCTTTTTTGCTTGGGATCTAACCAAATTGCATTATCAAGTGCTCAAATATGCTCAAATCTCCAACAATCAAACAAACAAAAATAAGAAAATAATATACTCATTTGTTCATGCTTCTAATTCCACCTGTGATTAGCAATTGCTCAAATTAAAGCTTTACATAATTAAATCTATCCATTCATACTTCCTTGTCTCTAGCTTTAATATTTGTTTAAAATACAATTCTTAAATCCACATTTGTCATTTGTGCAGCTATAATCTTTAAAAAAAAAAAAAAAAAAAGACCCTCTTGACATGACATTTCAAAAGTATCCATATCACCATATGCTAAGTTATCATATGCTAAACACCATGCCATTAACAAAAAGAATATTTAGTTTTTTAAAACAAAAGACCATCTATCATTCACAAATCTAGGAATATATTCCACCGAAAGGTCTTTAACATACACCAGATCAGAAAACGAACAACCTACATACAAAACAACCAAAAATAATAAAAAGACATAAGAAATTATAGGGGAAGATGATAATTATATTCAATATTCAGTAAATGAAGAGAAAATCAACTTTACATTATTATAGTTGTATTATCAATATGTACCATATCAACATAACATGCCCTTTGCAATTATAAGAAAATCATAGATAAAAAAGACCATTATCAAATAACAAAGCACATACCAATTACACCCTCTTGCAAACACAAAAAGCTAACATCCACAACAAAAAATTCTTCAACTCATTATCCTTCCAACTGCATGAAAAAGCAAATATAAGCTTTCAAGAACATTATAAAAAGAAAGAACTATAAAAAAACATTTAATGAAAAAAAAAAAAGACACACACACATACTAAACAATACACTTAAGATAGCATCATTTTGGAAAAGGCATGGCTATCTCCGTGATGCTAGTAGACCCGGTTCAATGTACAAAAAAAATTAGAATTTTTAGATTCCAAGTCTTTGTTACAATAGACAAAAAAATTTAAGTTGTTTTTTGGAAAAGAATTAATAAATGTGATGAACACTTACTTTTGATTGTTTCTTAGTTTGTGTAAAGAGGAAGAACCTAATCACCACCACAAAGTAAAGCTTGTACATTTTTTGTTGATAAAGAAGCTCGATACACTTCAATTACTCTACCTCTTGTAGAGAATGCAGATTCTGAAGCTACTGTGGTGATGGGGATGGAAAGTATGTCAGATGCCATTTTTGAGAGAATACGGAATTTTAGGTTGTTAGCCTTTTGCCACTCCAAAGCATCAAAGTCTAAGTCTGAATCATCCGGGCATAAAAAGACACCTTCTTCCAAGTACACATCCAAATCTAATTTTGCTGGTTGTATGTTATCAGCATTTATAACAAACTGATCAAACTCCATTCTACCTCTAGTTTTAAACTTTGAATTATTGCCACCAACACTACTACTACCTTCAGTGGATTTAGATGCACTTTGTCCAGCATTGCTTGAAGTATGGTCCACAACATATTCATTATAAAGTTCATATAAGCAATCATGAACATGCTCAATGTTTCTATCTACTTCAAACCCTTGATAGATCTTAGGAAAGGAAAAGTTTATCAAAGTCATTTTTGAACCGAGGATCTAACACAGCAGCTATGGCCATTACAAAGTTGCATTCACCCCAATATTTGTCAAACTTTAATTTCATCTTACATGCCATAGATTTAATGTAATCATTTTCATCAAGTGACTTCTCATTTAAAACTTCTTTTATCTTCCAAACCTCATGAAGGAATATATTTGCAGTTGGATATTCACTTCCTGATATGACATTTGTGACTTCTTCAAAAACTGATAAAAAATTGCACACATGTTCTGTCCTATCCCAATCTTTCATACTAAGCAGCCAATTATACCCCGCATCTCTATCTTTGTACCTAGGGAACACCTCTCTAAACTCCAAGCAGTAGCCAACATTTCATATGTTGCATTCCAACATGTGGGACAATCTAAGATCAACTTCTTGGACGGTAATTGCAATTGCTTTGCAATCTCACCAAACCTTATAAGACGAGCTTCTGATGCAAGTAGATACTTCACACTTTCACGGACATTTTCAATCATCGTTTTAGTCTCACTCAACCCATCTTGTACCAACAAATTAATGATATGTGCATAGCAACGTACATGAAAGATCTTGCCACCCAACATAAGCTTCCTTTTGATAGCATCTTTCAAAATTCTTACAGCTGCATCATTGTTGTTAGCATTGTCTAAGGTTATTGTACACACCTTGTTTTCAAGCCCCCAATCAAGCAAAGACTTAAAGATAGCATTAGAAATTACAAATCCAGGATGTGGAGGTGGTACATCACAAAAATTTATAATTCGCTTTTGTAATTTCCAACTATAAAATTTATAATTTGCATTTTTATCTTCATTTTGCTGAATTACCCAAAAAGAAAAAGAAAAAGAGAAACAATTGAAATCTGCCACTAAAAAGAAAGATTAAGACCCATGAAAAACAACCCCACCCACGCCGTCCATCAAGCCACCTGATCAAACAACTGAGACCCAAAATCTATCAACCAAAACTGTACAATCTTGATCACTGGATCCACCTCCGACCCACTAAAAGCAAGTCCCACCACAACCCAACCTCTAGAAACCCAGCTAAATAATCTTGAAGAAGGAACAAGATTGATAGTGGCGCCGAGAGGACTTGAGAATTGGTGGTGGCGCCGACGACATGGAGCTGGTGATGGGTGGCAAGGGTGAAGGGAGAGCCGGTGATGGGTGGTGCCGAATAGGGTGGAACCGGAAATGGGTGGTGATGAAGACGGTGGAATCGGTGATGGCTGAGAGAGAAGGGCTGAGGGTGGGCTAGGTTGTGGAGAGAAATCTGAGAAAGCGTAAAAGTGAGAGAGAGGCAGTGCATCGGGACTGAGAGAGTGCAATAAATGTAAAATATTTTACCAATATTTCAAGTGTAAAATATTTTACACAAATTTGCCTTAGTTGGTTTAGTTGATTGAAAATATTTTACTTTTGACCAAATATTTTACTTTAAAACAAACACTGTAACATGTGAAAATATTTTCCTAAAAATATTTTACATCAAAACAAACAGAGCATAAAAGAACATATTTTTTAGGAAATTATAAAAAATATATAAATTTCAATATTAAAAAGGGGAGAGATAAAAGAGGCTCAAATTTAGGAGTTTTAATTTTTTAATGTGGAGAGGAGAAATGTGGATGAGAAAGCTGTTTTATTTATTTATTTATATGTCTAATTCTATAATTTAACTTTTTAACATTTGAATTTTAGGATATTTTAAGTATCAAAAAGTATAAATACAAATAGGATAAACTCCTTAAATACTAATTTAGTATATATACTAACATACCAGTTGTTGTAATTTGATAAATAAAAAAAGGGTTGTTGTAATAAAAACTCAATCATAGTCATGAACTAACTAACAAGCGCCACGTGCGCAACTCACCTCGTGTTGTGGTAACTCCACTCTTCTATTTTTTTGGGTAAATGTTAATAATTTGCATTTGTCATAGTAATCGTGAGCGCGTGCTCAGATGCTAGTTTTATATATATTGTAAGCGACAATACTGAACTTTAATATCATATGTGATGGAGACAAAATTTTCCTATCAATTAAAAAAAGTCTAGCTAAATGAAATGGTGAGAATATCCTTGGAAGGAATTTGATAGAGAAACATGGTTGTTGTCATTTTCAGATCGCTAATCTTTATACTCCTTCATCCAAAGACATTGATCAAATGAAGCTAAGATAAAATTGTAAATAGTCCAGAAAATTAGACATCAAATTTTAACACTAATTTTGATTAGATAATTACAGTTATATAAAATACGGACCAATGGTAAGAAAATCTCCTCAAAAACTCAATTGTTGTAGATTCCAATGAGATGTTGTGCACTTATATCCTACAAAATCCAACTTGAAAAAATCAATCTAAGAAGCTTAGCTCAAATCATGCTTTGTGTGGGAACACAATTTATTTGTCTGCTTTGGGCATGCTTGTTGTGTAACTTCCCGCCACATATCCCACACGGCTTTGTCCTCAAGTGACATGGGAAGTCTTTGAGACTTGTCCCACATCGACAAGAGAAGCGGCACCCTCATGCCTTATAAGCTTGAGCTCAGGGCATAAGTGTACCACTACTACACATGTGTAGTAGTGGTACACTTATGCCCTGAGCTCATGCTTATAAGGCATAGGTGGGGCGCTTCTCTTGCCGAACAAAGTCGTGAGGGGATAGAAGCTTGCAGACGTTGCACCATAAGTATGCCCAAGCCTGCCCCCCAAAGCAGACAAATAGATTGTGTTCCCACACTTTGTATTCAAGAACTTCCAAAACAAATTGATCAATACTGGACCGAAACCATGAAGACTTTTATTTTTTTCTTTAATATGGATGCATGTTGGATGATAATTATATAAATTTTTTTCAGTTGAATTTGTTACGGATGTATTTTATAATGCCAAAGCCAAAGGTTTATGTGTGCATTATTTGCTTGGTAATATTGAGCATCTTATGTGGTACAGGGTGCTATATCATAGACAAATGCAAAACCTTTTCAAATGACAGCAATTTCCCAAGATTTCATCAATCAACACACAACACCATGAACGGCCTAAAAAACAACTTTAACCAAACATAACTTCAAAGTACACGCATAAAGAACAACTTAAATCAAAGGAAATAAGTATTTACAAAAGTAATAATTTATAATATAAAAAAAAAACACATCAAAAGTAATAAAAGTATTAAAAAAGTAAGAACAACCTCAACCAAACATTTAAGGAGAAAAGCTACCAAATATATAATGGTACACAATTTTTTTTTTTTTTTTTTGCTGAGTAATGGAACACGATTCAGTGGCAAGACCTGCACCTTCAAACCTCTCGATCGGTAGGACTCACTGACCAGCGTTTCAAGATTTCTATAAGTGTCCATGTTGCTGTGATGGTGGTGGACACAGCGGGCAATCTCTTTGAGTGTTGAGTAAATACCTTTTGAATCTTGTTTTGAGTGGCTGTCACCTGTTACCAAAATGCAAAAATGGTGGTTGTTCTTGGTATATATAAAATTATAAAAAAGAAAAAAAAAGGACTTGAGGATGGGGATGAGGATTGGATAGTTGTAGGGCCTATTTTTGAGGGTGAGGGAGGAGAATGAGCGTGAACATAAACAATTAACTGGGAGAAGGGTTTTTTTTTTTTTTGGCAAACGTGAGTTTAGTGATGGAAGGAACATGGGTAGTTGGAGCATTTCAAATACCAGAATAGAGAGTGGTCTTATTTTGTAGACAATATTTTTGCAAGAGTTAAAAGACATAGTTTTACTAAATTATTTTTTAGTTTTGTCTCTACTTAAACATAGAGATGTGTGAGTATTTTGGAAAAAAAAATCCAGTTCAAAGAGGAGAAACCCTTTAAATAGAAGTGTAAAATCAAATTATCTTTTAATTTTGTCTCTATTTAAATATAGGAATGTGTAAGTATTTTCGGAAAAAAAATCTCGTCCAAACAGAAGAAACCTTTTAAATAGTAGTATAGGTAAACTCATCCACCCATCCCTCCCTTTTTCCAGCATTCCAATTCCCATCACATTGATTCAACCACCACCGCCTTTCCAAACCAATTCCAACGAGGCCTTTCACTCACCCCCCTTTTCTTCTCTGCCAGGTGCATCCCATTTCCCAAACTTTATTTCTTTCTTTTCTTGGTTTTTGATTTCGTTGACCCAACTTTAACGACTGCAATTCTTATTCCGGATCTGGGTTTTTTTCTTTTCCATTTTCTCGTGGATTCCAATTCCTGTTTGTGTTTCAACTCCAATAGCTTAGATTAGTCGACTTTTACGAGGTTGAGAGCAAAAATGCTCTGTTTTGTTTGTTAGTGAGCTGTTTGGAGGAGGTTTCAAAAGTTCGGTACTATTTAGTATTTACTTATAAAAGCGCGAGATCTGGTCGTTGTTTTGAATTGTTTCTAATAGTGTTTCGTATGAGCTAAAGGCTGTTGGATTCTATATTGGGTTTCGTTAACACACATTGTGTGTTTCGCTTATTGAATCAAAAACTGGGATCTGGATTGGTTATAGTTTAAAATTAGGTGCACTTTCTTTTCCATTTGTATTTTTTTGAACCTATTCGAGAATATAGATTTTATTAGTTGATCTTACTATAATATGTTCCGTTTATTTTTTATAACTCACTTTTGTTAAAATCAAAGGTAAATATATATTTTTATTCAAATTTTATGTCTCTCGCAGAACAAAAAACAAAAAATAAAGTAAAAATACAAGAGAAATAATATAAAAAGTAATATTTATCTCTCCCTCCATTCACACAAATTTTAAACAAGAAGACCATGAATAACATACCAAAAAATATAAATAGCCTGAAACCCGTTGCCTCCCTCATCCCTTTGGCTAACTCCATCACAAACAGAAAATGAAAAAGAACCGATACAAATCAGAATAGACCAATAATTTCCAGCCTCTCCTTCACAACCAAAACCAACCTCCATCGCCACCACAATCAGAATCCATCCAAAAATCAATACCATAGCAAAAAAAAAAAAACTAAACCAAACATATTTTAGGTCTCAATCCTCATTGAATCCAAATCTCCAGTTCTATGACATCTCAGTTCTCAAGTTCAAGGTGAAAGAAACAGAACCATCGAAGGTGAAGGGGACACGGCCGCACGACCCTCGACCCATACTTATCAAGGCGTGAGAGAGGGAGGTGGAGGCCAATCTGAAGTCACCCAAAACCGCCACCCAAAGACCCACTGCCTCAAACATCCACCAATTAAACCAACACCCAAACAACCACTAAACCAACATCCAAAGCCACCCAAACACCCAGCAACTACCGGCGAGCAAAGCCCACCACCCACGGCCCACAACCCATGGCGAGCAAAGCCCACCATCGACGACCACGACAAGTGAAACGGAAACCCAGAAATGAAAAATCTTCAAGCCGCCGCTTCTGTCACCGTCTTCCTACCCCTGCCGCCGTCGTCCCTTGCTTCTACTGTCGCTGCAGCCTTCAAGCTTCTGAACCGAGAGAGACAGAGAAGCAGCTCATCGAGAAGAAGCTCGGTTGTGGCCAAGTCGAGGAGCTCATCGAGGAGGCTCATGAAGATTAGTTTGTGTTGTGTTTGGGTGGTGGGAAAATGGGGGAAATAAAAGAAGAGAAAAATGGGTATTTGGGGGGATGGGAGTTTTTAGATTGTTTTGCAATGTGGGACTTTGAGAGCTGAAACTTAAGGTGGAGTGTAATTTGTTTTGTTGTTTTGGTGTGTGGTTTGGTTATTTAATTGCTGAGAAAGGAAAAGAGTATGAAAATTAGTTTGTGAATTGTTTGGGTTCTGAGAAAATGGGAGTGAGAGAGGCAATGGGGCTTAGGCTTTTTATTTTTTTTGGGTACGTTCTTCATGTTCAAAATTTGTGTGAATAGAAAGAGAGACAAATACCACTTTTTGATCTTGATTTTCTTGTATTTTTGCTCTATTTTTTGTTTTGAGAGGAGAGAGACATAAAATTTGAGCAAAAATATTTATTTACCCCTAATTTTAACAGTGGGTTACAGAAAACAAACGGAACATACCCAAACAAACGGAATATACCACGGGTGAGTTAAGTGACACTTTTCAAACCATGGGTAGGTAAAGTAGATTTCGCTCAAACCACAGGTGGGTTATGTGTAATTACCTTTTTATTTTTATTTTTATTTTTTATACTTTATTGTTACAAAGTTCTATACTATATTGTTGTTTAGTAACAGAACTTATTCGAATCTAGTTGGTCTTTATTTGAGAATGTGGTCAATGGATTAGAGATGGATAATAAAGTGCTAGCCTATGAATATCCAGAGCAATTTAAATAATGTTTCATACACCAAATGAAGATTGGAGTTGATATAGAGTTAAATACAAGTGTGATCTAAAGTGTTTGTAGCAATTTTAGATATAATTGTGGTAACTTCTAATGCTCCTTCTATATTTGATTGACTTTCCTAAAGTATATATCTTGTTCTTAGGTGTGTAAAGGCCTCTTTGACTCTACGCCATGGCCACCGGACAGCTATTCTCTCGCACCACACAAGCTTTATTTTACAATTACAAGCAACTTCCGATTCAGCGGATGCTTGATTTTGACTTCCTTTGCGGTGTGCATCAAATCCCTTCTCTCTTTCGTTTTGCAAATGACTATTTATTTTAATGAGGATATAATGATATAGAGATTGAATTTTCGTTAGTGTCATGGATTAGTTTTCCATCTTTGTTGGTATTATTGGATTTTGGTGTTAATAGAGTGTTCATACTTGTATCTTTAGGGAGGGAAACACCATCAGTTGCTGGAATCATTAACCCTGGTGGCGATGGATTTCAGAAACTTTTTTTTGGTCAGGAGGAAATTGCTATCCCTGTGCATTCAGCGTATGTCATGTTTCTTGCTTTCTGTTTCTATGTTAAATCATTTTTCAATTATTATCAAATTTTGGATTTAGGATAGGTGACTACTTATGCATAACATATCGCTCACGTAAAATAATTGATGTAAGGAACTACTTTGTATTGATAATTTATGCATAGATATGACTCATTATAAATAATGGAGTACATTTTTATCTACACATATGGGACACAAACGGAGTTTTACTTGTATTAGTCCTAAGTATTTGATGTTGCATGCAAAATGCCTAAAATGTTGACCATAAATCACAAAATTGCAGTAGGCAAACTAAACTTTCAATACAATAGGAGTTTTGAAGATTATGAGAGATCCATTCCTAACCTCAAGTTATTTTTCTTTAGAACTTTTTTGGATTGGTTGTTTGCCTCGCGAAACCAATCAATCTCTTCTATCTTTGATTTTCTTGATTCTTGTAATTTCTGTATTTGACCCCTGTACACTCCCTGTGTACTAGGATGTCCTTTTTTGATATCCATAAATCTGATTACTTATCAAAAAAAAACTTTCGATATAATGAACATACTTGATACGCTGTCTATATCCATCACATTTTCATTACATGTTAGAGAATACAAAACAGCTTAATTGTGGTTTCTGAACAATGTACTTGAATTTCTGAGTTAAATTCTCTCATCTTCATGTCAATTTCTTTTGCAGCATTGACGTAGCTTGTGCTGCACATCCCACTGCTGATGTCTTTATCAACTTTGCATCATTTAGAAGGTTAGCACTTATTGGATTAACTATATTTTGAAGTGCCAGACTTCTTTAATTGTATTTTATAGTTAATCATATATTGATGAATATGCAGTGCCGCTGCTTCATCTACAGCTGCTGTGAAGCAACCAACCATTCGAGTTGTGGCTATCATTGCTGAAGGTGTTCCTGAGTCAGACACTAAGCAATTGATTGCATATGCACTGGCAAACAATAAGGTGAGAGGAATGTTGCATATTTAACCAGATAAAGAGAATAACCAAGCAGTGCTAATTTTAATGCTGCTGCTGCAGGTTGTTATTGGCCCAGCAACTGTTGGAGGAATTCAAGCTGGAGCTTTTAAGATAGGTGACACTGCTGGAACTATTGATAATATAATTCAATGCAAGCTGTACAGGCCTGGATCTGTTGGTTTTGTCTCCAAATCTGTATGTAGTCAATCCAGCCTTTTGTCTCTTCCTAGCATGTATAGTTCTCACATTATGGACAACTCTGCCCTGAACTCCTTAGAAACTTCCCAGTAAAAAGTACAACTTTCAGACTGCTCCATGGATTTCTTATAAGAAATCTAGAACAACATAATGTGCTTTTATGTGTTAAACGAGTTGCATGATGGGTTAAATTAATTCTCAAGTTCATTCTTCACCTTCTGAATCCTGTGTTTGATGAGGTTTGTTCATATCTTTGTGTACCCATCAACTTAAAATACAATACTTTAACCTCATTTATGCTCTTTATCCTCTTAATTCAGATGTTAGTAGAGATGTAAAAAATAGTATAGCACAAGGATTCTGTAGGAAATATAGGGTTGAGCAGTTTTTATAGCTGGGTCTTGAACAGACTCTAATTTATGAAGCACAATTTACTACTTTATTTGGCAGATGGACTTGTGCAATCTTTAAAAAGGTTGTCCCAGTGCACAAAGCTTCCACTTGTGTAATCTTTAAATTTTCTGAAATTTTATTTAATCTTTGAATGCAAAGTGAGATTTAATTTCATTTTTACATGGCTAAAACTTCCTTTGGACTTGTTCAATTTGGTTTTTTAGCACTGAACACTGTTGTGTTTGCCTAGAATGTCATGTGGGTGTTGATGCTTAAACAATTTCTTACAATTACAGGGTGGGATGTCTAATGAATTATACAGTACTATTGCCCGTGTTACTGATGGAATTTATGAAGGTATGCATATGCTAGCTATATTGTTTGATTTTTTTCTTAATTTTGGCCTTAATCTCTGTAGATTTAGGTTGTAATTTAAACTTGAATGTGTTATTGGAACTACTTCAGGTATTTCAATTGGAGGAGATGTGTTCCCAGGCTCCACTCTATCTGATCATGTTTTGCGGTTTAACAACATCCCACAGGTATGTTATTGCTTTTATTTATTTCCTTTTTGGTGCCCTGCCAACTGTTTCCCACTGTATGTGCAGTTTTCCTTTGTGACAAGCAACGAAGCCATTTACATATTTGAATTGTCTTGCTATTCACATTCTGCATGATAAGTCCATATTTTTTGGACCAAAAATTTATGTTCTCAATATCACGTGTATGCAATTTTCTATTGTGAAAATTTGTAGATTCTGTACTTTGACTAGCATGAAAGCTGACAAAATTTATGACACTGTAACCAAGTTTTCTTATGTTGGACAATTTACATTTTTTGCTGTACATCTATCTGAGTTTTTGGGGCTATGGCTTCCTCAGATTAAAATGATAGTTGTACTTGGGGAGATTGGTGGGCAAGATGAATATTCCTTAGTTGAAGCCCTGAAGCAGGGAAAAGTAACTAAACCAGTGGTTGCTTGGGTTAGTGGAACTTGTGCACGACTCTTCAAATCTGAAGTACAATTTGGTCATGCTGTAAGCATCTACCTTAATTGTCTTTTACTCATCTCTGGTTAATGCAAGTATTTTGTAGCATAAGGAGGGCATCATTTCTAAATGAAAATATTTTTGGTATTGTCTAAATTCAGGGTGCTAAAAGTGGTGGTGACATGGAGTCTGCACAAGGCAAAAATCAAGCACTAAGAGAAGCTGGAGCTGTTGTTCCCACATCATATGAAGCTTTAGAAGCTGCGATTAAGGAAACTTTTGAGAAACTGGTTAGTTATTTGTATAATAAAACCAAAGGAAAAAGGTTTACATGAATTCTCTTGGGCTCTTCAACTAGCTGTAATTGGCTTCTAAAAAAAGAAAAACTAACTATAATAGTATTTTTTTTCCCCCTGATAGGTTGAAGGAGGGAATATTACTGCAGTAAAGGAAGTTACACCTCCACAAATCCCTGAGGATCTTAACACAGCCATTAAGAGTGGGAAAGTTCGTGCTCCAACTCATATTATTTCCACAATCTCTGATGACAGGGGTACCTTTCAAACCCATAATATTCTAATTTAGCATTCATGTGTTTTATAGCTTAGATATCATTTGCACTAAATTCTTTTTTCAATCAATTTGCAGGTGAGGAGACATGCTATGCTGGTGTACCTATGTCTTCCATTGTTGAACAAGGTTATGGTGTTGATGATGTTATCTCTCTTTTGTGGTTCAAACGCAGCCTTCCCCATTACTGCACAAAATTTATTGAGGTAGGTTGCTAATGACCGTAGAGATTAGTGGGAATATGAAAAATTAGGGTTAAGAGAGAGAGAAGAGAAAAAAGGTTTAGGGTTTGGTCGGTTAGTTCCTTACTGTAACACATATTTATATCAGAGTCACATGGCAAGATTACATAAATATCTCCACGCTAATATAAAATAACAAGAGTAACTCCAACAAGATTGTTTTTGTTTGTAAACTTGTATTTGTTTAAAGTTTTTACTTGATTTAGCTGAGTGTCCTGCTTGTTTTCCATTTAAATAAACACTTCTTCTGAAAGAACATGCGTTTACTGGTCCTTTCTCTAATACATATGGAATTGGTCAGATATGTATCATGTTATGTGCCGACCATGGTCCTTGTGTCTCTGGTGCTCACAACACTATAGTAACAGCAAGAGCTGGAAAGGACCTTATTTCGAGCTTAGTCTCAGGTATATAGTTTGCCATCTGAACTTATTACTTAAAATTGTTGAATGGACTTGCTCCTGTGAGCTAAACAGATTATGGAATAGTGAATGATGAACTTGTTAAACAGGTTTGCTTACAATTGGTCCCCGATTTGGTGGTGCCATCGATGATGCTGCTCGATACTTCAAGGATGCTTATGACAGGGTGAGACTTGATGGCACTATGAGGGAAACTCTTTTTTTTTTTTTATTAGATGGTTTGCAAATACTATGATGATTTGGAGATTTTGATATGCTATACCCCTGCTGTGTTTGCCAGAATTTGACACCTTATGAGTTCGTTGAAAGCATGAAAAAGAAGGGCATTCGTGTACCAGGAATTGGGCACAGGTATGGAGAGATTTTTATTGTCAGTATGTTTTCAGATTATGCAAGACTAGAAACCATAAATTTTTATAAAAATTATGCTTTTAATGGCTATATTGCAAATCTGACTGTTTGAAACTCTTGTTTGCTGTGGAAAGGATTAAGAGAGATGACAACAGAGATAAGAGAGTAGAGCTACTACAACTGTTTGCACGCACAAATTTTCCTTCTGTGAAGTACATGGAATATGCTGTGCAAGTTGAAACCTACACTCTCTCCAAGGCAAACAACTTGGTGCTCAATGTAGACGGTGCAATTGGGTCCCTTTTCTTGGATCTCCTTGCAGGCAGTGGAATGTTCACCAAGCAAGAGATTGATGAGATTGTCGAGATTGGCTATCTGAATGGACTCTTCATGCTGGCACGCTCCATTGGTTTGATTGGGTGAGTTAGATTACGCCAAATATTTTCTTATCCAGTCCTTTGGGATATGTTTTGTGTTGCTTATTAAGGTACAATCATATCCTTGATATTGACACATTGGCAGTTGGAATACTGACCCATCTAGCCTTTTTATCCACAAGGGTGATATCGTCCAACATTATATGGTCCCATAAGAGACTAGATGGTCCTATTTTTACTAATCCATACATGACTTGTTAGTGACTAGAATGTACACTTCCAAAACTTTGAGTATCTAGTTTCCATTATGCACCTGAATGTGGCCTACTAGGACCAAAAACAAAAGGTGAGCAAAGAGGAGAAAAAAAAAAAAAAAAAACACCAGCACTATGGTACAAACTATAGTGGTGATTCAGATTAAACATGTGGATTTTCTCTTAAAGGCCTGATAGTTCTATCTCACTTATTGCTCCTTATTCAAAAACAGGCACACCTTTGACCAGAAGAGATTGAAACAGCCGCTATACCGCCACCCATGGGAGGATGTTCTCTACACCAAGTGAAAGCATTTTCAATTTGCTAGAACAGCTCCAACGGTCCAACCTGCTTTTAAGTAGCAATTTATTGTTGAAGTTTCTACAATTGGCTGAAATGATCATCTGTCGTTAAACTAGTGTTTGTAATTTGTACTGCTAATGTCAAGTATCTTCATTTGTAAGCTGTATCAAAATTCATAAGAGTGAACTCTCAAACCATCTTGTTCAATGAAGTTACATTTCCATTAAGAAATCCTGCTTTTTTGTTTTGTATCAAGTAGAGATAATGACATTTAAGTGAAATTTTGCAAAGCATGCAGGTCATTATGTTCTTCGCATTTTGGGTTATGTTAGTAATTTTAATATGAATAATACCATTTCTATACCCTTTCTTGTCCGCATATGAGACGGATCATTTGTGTTAGGACATATGCGAATCATATTAAGAACATATGTCATATAGAATTGGCTAATCTTTCAACAAAACACACTTTACTTGTAATTGGGTAGATCTATGATGTGTTTAATACTTCAAAGAATAAGAGTTCAAGTATAGTATCAAAGCCATGAAGATTGGACCAAGAAACAAGTAAAGAAAAACTGTTCATTAAAGTTGGACAGATTCTCGACAGCTGTCGAAAGATATTATCTATCGACAAATAGCTCGACAGATGTATCTATCGAGGATTACGAAATCAGAATTTCTAGATCTGATTTTCGGCTCATGCTGACATGTATGTGTAGGGTTTCTTTTTTCACAACTCTAGACATATATAAGACTTATTTTAAAGGCCGTCACATAAGAGAGTACAAGGAGAACACATGCAAAAGGTGACTGATGCCTTATTTTCTTTGAAAGAAGTTACTGCGTCTTTGCGCCTTAGGATTTTGTAACTAAGTGCTTCTTGATTTTCATTGTTGATGAAGTGAAGAACTTTGTGGCCAACATCTTCTTCAAATTGGTGAGTTAGTCACGTGTTGGGAGCTGTGCATCATTGGTTAGTCACATACTGGAATTCGTACAAAATGGTGGCGTTCATATATTGAAGAGTTCAGAGGTTCTGAAGCGGTAGAAGGTTTCTGTTGTAAGTTCATCTACGAAGATTGTAGAATCTAGGGACAAAAGTTTTGTACTAGATCTGGAATTTCTCTTTACTATAGTGGATTACTTTTTGGGAAGATTTTCACTTAAGTTTTTTACTGTGAAACTAGTTTATTTCATTGATTTTCTTAATCAATCGAAGGATATATTGGTAACCTCAAGTCTTACTAGTTACTACAGATACAATAAAAGAAATATTGAATATATATATATATATATATATAATTTTAATAGAAAAGAATTATTGCAATATATATAAATTTAATAAATTAAGGACCATTACTTTCGTAGTCTAAAAGGTTTCTCTTGAGTTGGTTCACGCTTTGTTTTCTACCGAATCATTGAGTACCCATTCCTTTACTCTAAGCCACTTAAAGACAAACCATTCAAGACCTTACACCTACAGCCTCTATTTATTTATTTTTTCACATTCACATCCATGTTCACATTTGATATATAGGTTACTTTGATATATCAGAAGTGAAATCTAATATTCATGGTCAAAACCTCAGTATGTTGGGTAACCACACGTAGTGTTGAGGGAACACATATTCTCAAGATGGAATCCATAATCTTTTTTTATAAAGACACGAAATATTCTCTTGAGATAAGTTTAATGGAAACTAGTTATTCAGGGCGCCCACTTTAGTAAGGAGTTACTAAAGCTTATATTTATTGAAATTTGATTTCAATTGTTCGTTTTTAGACCTCTTAGAACACAACCAGATTAACCTAGTTAATTAGCCAAGTAATTACTTAGTCAAATTATGTAGATCTAGGTTAACACAATTATATAATCATATCAATGTAAAGTGCGGAAAATAAAGAACACAAAAATATGATGACCCAGGAAAACCAAATAGGTAAAAAACCTAGGGATGATTTAACCTAGCTATCCTCAAAGTAAAACTGAATCCACTATGAAAGAATCGAAGTTTTACAATAGCGACTTAGACCACTAACATCCTATTGCTACCTCATGTGGAAAACTTACTGACATGACCACGTGCAAACTCCGAGACCACGAACTCTTTCTTTCTTGGATTCTCCAGCAAGTACAAGCACTCCCGCTTGTATATCTTTAAGCTCTTTAGTGCAGTAATTGAATGATCATCAAGCTCTCAATGAAATCTTCTTCTTGATAATCCTAAGCACGTGTGAAGGCAACTACCTCTCAGATCTCACAAGAGATTCACACACATAGCAAGTAGAGCCACCTTTAGAGAGCTTTTGGGTACAAAACCCTAGATCTACAAAAGAGGCACAAGATGCACTCTAATCTCTCTAAAAACCTTGCAAAAACGTTTTAGGGTTTCCTTTATATATAGGAGTAGTAGATCTAAAACCTTAATCCTTAATGGGTTTGGGCTGAGTTGAAAAATTCTGCAGAAAAACAATCTGCACGACTTTCAATCGATCGAGCCAGACAGAATTGCACGCTCAATTCTGCAGTAACTCGATTCCAACTTTACATAAAAGGCCTATACTTTGAGCAAGTCTAAATAAGACTAAAAACTGTTTTGATCATAGTTTGCCAACATACAAAATGAAGTTCTAATACATTAATTCTTAATTACTTAGAACCTAACATCAATAAATGTGAATAACTAAAAGATTAAACTGGGTACTTAAGGATAAAATAGTTATTTACAAAGTGATAGTTTATTATGACTTTGTTCACTATGGATATTTCATGGAGGGGTTAAACGATATTATTAGACTCTTGGGATATAATTTATTAATAAGGCCTAGAGTGCAATTATATTTATATAGTGATATTAAATATAATTAATGGTAACTTTAGACTTGTCAAGAGTTGACAGAAAAGCCCCAAGGCCCATTGGAGCTAGAGTCTTATTTGTTCCCTTTGGTCCCATCTCAAGCCACAAACTAAAGCCCAATTTGGTAGGCCCAAAAGGCTAACCTAATTAAATAATCAGTTTTTATTTAATAAGAGTTATTAAATAAAGTAACTACTAAGGTAGTTAGAATGTACGTATGATGCAAAGAAAAGAAAACAATTTTTCTCTACGAGGAGAAAAAAAAAAAAGAACTTTTTTTGAGAATTAACGTACAATAAAACTGATTGAGAGACCACACTTCTTGGGCACTATGTGAAATTGAGATGAAGATTAGAGGTATTCTCAAGTCTTGATTTTGAATTTCACTGCATCAAGGTATGCTTTCTATTCTTTGAGAAAAATTCAAGGTTACATGTTATCTCTCGTGAATGAAGTAGATTCGTGTTTGTTGCTTCCACTGTGTGTTTTGTATGAGATGCAAAACTAGATTTTCCAACACCATCAATCAATCATAATAAAAACCTTCTCTCCTCTCCCCTTTTCCCGTGTATATGTGTTAAAAATACTTAGTATTTTAAAAGAAAAAAAAAATCATTCATAATAAAGGAAAATTGGCAACCGAAGAGAAACTCAACTTTCAACTTTGGGTTCAACATTTTCCTTTCAATTTTTTTTTTCCTATACGGTCTCCCTTGCCTTTTTTCTTCCTTTCTTTTTGATCCCTTGGCTACTTTTATCTTTTTCGTCCAAATGCAAATTTTCCAAGTGCTGTCGCTTGGGTGGGGAGTAGTTTAGACGGCAAAAGTGTCAAACAAGTCAAGAAAATCTTTGCAGAACTTGCTAAGAAAACACTAGCTTCAACTTCCGGTTCAACTTTTTCCTCTTTTTCCTTTTATATTCCTACTTTCATCTCTCATGTGCCCAAATTGTCCAAATGATGTCGCAGGGATTTTCAATTTATTTTAATAAATAAAACTATTCACCTCATGATATTGGGATTCTGGGTGGGGACTAGGAGTTGTTTAATGGTGAAACTGAAACATACAGAGTTGGGACCAAAATGTAATTTTTTGGGACAAAAAGAGTAATGCTATATACATAAATACTTCTACCACTATTGATTGTGATAATTTTTTACTCATTTTTATCTAGCCCTACCATTGCCATTACTTTATTCTTCTTCTTCTTCTTTTAATTTTTTTTTTCTCTTAATAATCACTCATCATATTAGTAGTTTGTAAAAAATTTTGTAAAATAGTTTCTAGACTCTAACGTTGCACCATTTGGTGGCAGTAGTAGTACTTTCTACTAATCGATAAATTACAATGCTCTAGCAATTAATTTCAGTGCTAACCATTTAGCTAGAGGGTCCACGACCACTTTTTCCCACTAATCTCTCTATATTGAACCTCTCCAAAAATCGATTTTCCTAGTCAATTTTGTCTGTTTGTAAAATTAATGGTTGGTTGTTAAAATGCCTAGACCTATACCAGATAACCTATTATCCAAACGACTTGCTAATTGTTTTATGCATTAGCCTAACCTAGCTATTTTGAGTTTGCTGGCAACAATTTCTATGGGAGGTTCCAAGCTCTTTGGGTTCACTGTCTGAGCTAGAAATGTTGGATATGCATATAACTTACCTTTTATCTTTGAGAAATTGCAGTTCCTTGACCTATGAAAGAAAAAATTCTTTGGAAAAGTACCAGCATGGTTTGGGGAAGATCTGCCACAGTTAATTGTTCAAATCCTACGTTCCAATAAGTCCTATGTTAATGGAAGCATACCATTGCATTTGTGCTTTCTTCGAAAGATTCACCAATTTTGGACCTCTCTTCAAATGACATTAGTTCTCTATTTATACCCTTTCCATATCACATACAGTTAATTTTCAACTATCAGTTCATCAAAAAAGTCTATTTACCAAATTCTGTTTATAAATAAACTCTTGATAGAATCGGCCTTTATCTATGATTCCCATTATCAAATAAAAAAATAAAACTAAATATGTAATAATTAAATAATTAGGATAAACACTATGTAGACAACATTAAGTCTTTTAATGAAAAAAAATCTTACAATTCAACCAAAGAATCTCTAAGCAAGCCCTTTAGGGCTATCACTTTTTCCCAATGTCCACGCATTCACCACTTGCTGCGGCCCAACTCATAATCACAATACAGCCGAATCGTCAAAAAAATGTAAAATTCCAAATCTCCTGTCTTAGTCTAATTTGATTGGTGCTTTACTGATTTTGTAGCAAAATGAAGTCGCATGCCCTTGTTAGTCGAGTTTTTTTACGGATACAACAAAATTTCACAACATTTTTACAACAAGCTAAGGTGTCAATCTACTATATGCTAAAATAAAATAAAATAAAAATGTTATATTAGAATGTATCACAACTCAAAATAAAAGTGTTACGGAAATATTGTGAGATTTTATTGCATGTGCTTCTAAACTTTCTTTGGTTTTAGTATGCCTTATCTGTTAGCGTCTATATAACATCGATTCTAACCTAATCTTATCCTTGATTGAGACTAAAATCATAGACACAAAATCTTGGACAACATAATTCTCCATGATTTTAGTCTCAAACAAGATCCCTTGTCCCCGTTAGGACAACTATTTAAGTCTATATATTCAAGGCTCATGTATAATTGTATACACAGTGTAAATGAAATTATACAGAATATATACAGTATACTATATACAGTTTTGAATATAAATCTTTTATCCTATTTTTAATGTTCTACTTTATGCTCCATTAACCATGATAAAGGGGAATTGCCATGTGAAGAGAAACACAACTTTCAACTTTGGGTTCAACATTTTCCTTTCAAATTTATTTCTATTCGGTCTCCCATGCTCTTTTTCTTCCTTTCCCTTTTATCCCTTGGCTACTTTTATCTTTTGTGTCCAAGTGCTGTCGCTCAGGTGGGAAGTTGTTTTAACGGTAAAAGTGTAAAACAAGTCAATGAAAAATTTGCAAAACTTGCTAAGAAAACACTATCAACTTTCGGTTTGACTTTTTCCTCTTTTTCTTTCTTCTTTTTCCTTTTATATTGGTATGGGGATTCGAAAGTCTGGTTGGCCTTATGAGCTTGCAAGAAGAACATGTATTTTCCGTCAACCCAATTAACGGAACGCTAGCAAAAGAAATGAGATCATTTTTCAAACTTCAGTTATTTTAAATTCAAATCAAAGACTTTAAGAGTCAGCTTGATTTTGAACCCCTGTTTTTGCAATTCGCGCCCTCTGTTTAAGCTTTTTTTTTTTTTTTTTTTTTTTCCATGCAGATATTGCTATAAATAATTAATTATGCTGGGGCTTCTGTGAGCTTAAGTAATTGAGGGGGGGAAAAAAATCAGAGTTGCTACACTGAATGTTTTAGTTGTGCTTCCTCTCTTCTTGATCCTAAGTTCAATTGTTTTTCATAGGCGATGATAAAGGTCATGGGTAGTGGAAGGTCCCTAAAACTTCTCTATGCGTTTTTAACGCTTTTAATACATTTGAAACCAGCCCTTGGATTCACTTCACGTGTTGGAGATGACAGCGTTAAGTGCATAGAGAAGGAGAGACAAGCCCTCCTTGAGTTCAAAAAAGGCTTTGTTGAAGGCTACCAGGGCTATTTCTCTTCTTGGGGGAGTGAAGATGAAACGAATTGCTGCAATTGGGTCGGAGTTTACTGCAACAACCAAACAGGCCCTGTACTTGAGCTAGACCTTGGTTCATATGGTTTGCGAGGTATGATTAGTCCTTCATTGCTTGAATTGCCTTATTTGACTTTTCTAGATCTCAGTAACAATGATTTTAATCAAAGCCATATTCCAAAGTTTATCGGTTCTCTCGGTAACTTAAAATCCCTTGATCTCTCTGGGGCCAATCTCAATGGGCCAATTCCACACTTCACCTTGGAAACGTCTCACTCTTGCAATATCTTTATCTCGATAATAATGAGTTGAAAATTGTTGAAAATCTCGAATGGCTCTCCCGTCTGTCTTCAATAGAAGAGCTTGACCTAAGTTTCACAAATCTTAGTGTAGCCAATGATTGGTTGGAAGTTGTGGGTCGTTTCCCTAAACTATCAAGATTGGAATTAGAAAGTTGTGATCTTCCTCCCGTCAGTGATCTCTCGTCCCTTCCCCAAATCAACTTTCTAAATCTTTTACTTTTCTTGATCTTTCTAATAACCATGTAACTCAATCAATATCTTCGTGGTTGTTCAATAATAGTACGAGCTTGTATGAGATTGTCCTTTCTTATAACCAGTTAGGAGGTTCAATCCCAGATGTTTCCAGTAACATGAATTCTCTTCGAACTCTCATTCTTGATTATAATTAACTTGAAGGACGCATTCCAAATTTTTTTGGCAATATGTGTGCTTTAGCGACTTTGTCTATAGAGAATAACAAACTGAGTGGACAATTGGCAGAGCTCATCCATAACTTGTCCGGATCCTCAGTACAGTGATTGCATTTAGATGGGAATCAATTGAAGGGGTCAGTGCCTAAAAGCATCGGAAACCTATCTATGCTACGGAGTTTGCGTCTTGGTTCCAATCTTTTGGAAGGTGAAATCTCTGAACAACATTTTTCAAATCTTTCCGATTTAAGGATTTTGTCATTACCAAATAATTCTTTGACTTTAAAATTCAGCAATGATTGGGTGCCCCCTTTCCAATTGCAGACCATAGATTTGTCATCTTGTAACTTGGGTCCTGATTTCCCAAAATGGTTAATTACTCAAAATGGCTTTTACCACCACGATATCTCCCGTAACGGAATTTCAGATACCATCCCTTCGTGGTTTTGGAAGCAAACTTTGGTATTATTTTATTTAAATCTTTCCTAAAATCAAATTAGGGGCAGGTTATACCGCTCAGACGATTATATTGACCCACAGCCACAGGTAATCAATAATCCTAGTCTGACCATCTTAAATCTCTCCAACAATAAGTTTTCGGGGTTTTTAGATTCTTTTCTATGCTTGGATACAGTGAAATTTTTGGTATACCTTGATCTCTCAGACAACCAGCTATTTGGAGCCCTCCTTGATTGTTTCATGCAATGGCAAGTAGTAATAGTTCTAAATTTGGCCAGTAATAATTTTTTTGGAGAAATTCCCAGGTCTTTGGGCTCTTTGACAGCATTTAGGGTACTAGATTTGAGCAACAATATCTTCTTGGGAAAATTACCAGGGTCATTACGAAATTGCACAATATTGTCATTTTTAAATCTGAGAGACAATTCATTTTCGGAAAAACTTCCAGCTTGGATGGGAGAAAGCTTGTTTTCTTTGGTTATTCTTAATCTTCACTCCAATAAGTTTCATGGATGCATACCGCTACAACTATGCCGGTTAGCATTTATTCAATTCCTCGACTTGTCTCAAAACAACATTTCTGGAAATATTCCTTGATGCCTATATAATTTGACTGCCATGGCTTTTAAAAATACAAATAATAAGTTGACTAATATAGCTGATTTAGCATATTTGGATGGCACTCAAGTTACATTTTTAAATGGGGTGGGGTCAATTATATTTTCAATACAAATGTTAGTTGTAAAGGACACTCTTACATCTATGGAAAGAATTTTGGACAGGTGAGAAGAATTGATCTCTCAAGTAATAAATTAACTGGAGAAATTCTAGTAGAGATTTTCTGCCTTATAGAGTTGAAAACATTGAACTTAGCAGGAAACACATTGACAGGATTAATTCCTCAAGAGATTGATCTTCTGGAACAAATAGAATCCCTAGATTTGTCAAAAAATCAACTTTTGGGTTCAATTCCAGCTAGCATTGTTGATTTGAATTTTTTGAGTTTCTTGAACTTGTCATATAACAAATTGTCAGGAAGAATTCCAACAAGCCCTCAAATCCAAATCGCTAACCCTTCTGGATTCATTGGTAATCTTGCACTCTGTGGCCCTCCACTTACATCGAAGTGTCTAGGAGATGTGGAACCAAATGCTGAGTCAACTAAAGGTGGCAACACAAACTATCAAGAAGATGAAGATGAATTTTGGAAATGTCTTTATATGGGCATGGGACTTGGATTCATGGTGGGTTTTTGGGGAGTTTGTGGCTTTTTAACGTTGAACCATCCTTGGAGACATCTATATTTCCGGTTGTTGAGCAACTTGAATGATTGGTTCTACGTGACAATGATACTGAATATTGCAAGATTGCAAAGGATGTTTCAGACCTAATAAGGCAACTGCTTTGTCACTAAAGGTTTGAGAGGATTTTTCGATTTAGATATATTTCTAATTATTTCTTTTCTTGAATTGGTTTTAATTTTTCAAACTAATGTTTGATATTTTACCTTGTGTAGGTCTCGACAATAAGGAAAAAAAAAAATGGTCAAGGTTATGTGTGTGACATGCCTATGATTTTACATGCTTTCTTATGTTCATGGATCCACATCCACGCTACGGTGGAAGCTTAATTTGGATTACACTTGATCTTAAAATTCTAGTAAAATGAGATTACGTGTAACTTTTTTTAAAGTAGTTTGTGTGGCAGGACTTGGAATTGCCTGCAAGTTTGTTCGGGGTATTTATGTTTTTGTTGGGCCCATATTAAACTTAATTATCATTGATATTATCACCTATGGATGGGATTTTGAAAGTTTCTCTCTCTTTTTTTTATTTTTTTATTTTTTTATTTTTTATATTTCGAATATGGATTGTATATTCTACTTTTCTTTTCTCTTTTTTTTTTTTTTTAATTTTTTTTTCCAGATTTTTTAGTTGTAATCCTTTCAGGCCAGCTACCACAGTGATTTTTTTTTCTCTGAATACAAGTTGCTTTAGGACCCGTTTGGATTGAGGGGAGAGGGAGGAGGACTAGAGAGGAGTAGAGTTAAGTTGACTGAAAATAAGCTAATTTTAAGCCAATTATACTCCACTCCCCCTCAATTCAAATGGACCATAGTTTCTCTTTGTTCTCAATGTCACTAGAAATAAAAAAAAGTGTCCTGAAAAAAATCAGGGATGGGTAGTTTGACTTCATTAGTCACAAGAAATGGTGAAAGCAAAAGAGTTTAAATTCATTAAGGATCATGGTAAAAATCACTCTTTCATATACTCTAATAAAATATATTAGATTTATTTTATAAAACAATAAAGACTAACAGGACTAAGTTCTAAGTGAAATCTAATGCCATTAAATCACAGGAAGCAAAGTAATACATGATTATTCTAAGTTCCCTTGCAAAAAATAAATATCGATTCCTAAGTAATCTAAACAGTGAACAGATAGATGGGTTAATTACTTTATAGTTTATACAGTAAAATGGATCGAAGCCTAAGTAAATATTGTAAACACCAAATTAATTGAGGACTATGCGTTAAGGATCAAAATAAATGAAACTTGTATAAACAAAGATTAATCAAAGTCATAGATTACAAAGAAAGTAACTTATTGGCATAAACACCTTACAAAGTCCTACAAACTAACGAAATCTACTAAGGATTACAATTGAATACCATATATTTGTCATCTTGCAAATTGGGTCCTGATTTCCCAAAATGGTTGAAAAATCAAAGAAGGCTCACCAACCTTGATATCTCCGGTACCGGAATTTCAGATACTGTCCGTTTGTGGTTTTGGGACCGACCGACCTGATTTATTCTATTTAAATCTTTGCTGCAACCAAATTAAGGGCAAGTTTCTAAATCTATCAATTAAATTTTTAGCGATTCCTGCTTCTGCCTTTGATTTGAGCTCAAACAATTTTGACGGCCTACTGCCACTAGTTTCTTCTAATATATCAACATTAAATCTCTAAAACAATAAGTTTTTGGGACTAAATTCTTTTCTATGCACGGCTGTGGTGAGATCTTTGAGTTACCTTTATCTCTCAAACAACAGGCAATTTGGAGGCCTCCTCAATTGTTTAATGCAGTGGCTATTTGTGCAAGATTACGTTTGTGACGTGCCTATGATTTTACATGCTTTTCTTATGTTTATGGATCCACATCCATGTTACGGTGGAAGCTTAATTTGGATTACTCTTCATCTTAAAATTCTAGTAGAATGAGATTGTGTATTTTCTTTTTCTCTTTCTTTTTTGAAATCAGTTTCTGTGTGGCAGGACTTGGAATTGCTTTCAATAAATTTCTTGTACTAAAATCCATAAATAACCAAGTATCTTCAGAATATATTTTAATTAATTGGGCCCCAATATTAAACTTAATTTTCACCCAAGGAGGCATTTCAAAAGTTTTTTTTTTTTGAATATTTCGAATATGGATTGTACATTCTACTTTTTTTTTTTTTTTTTAGAGAATTTCAACCTATGACGTCCGTTTCTGATGATAGTTTTTTATCATCAGACCAAAACAGGTGGGGATTGAACCCTAGATATCTTATACAACCATCAGAGACTTTACCAGTTGAGCTAACTAGAACCCATGTACATTCTGCTTTTTAATTAAATTTTTTTTATAAAATTTTTCTTCCAATTTTCAAGTTGTAATGTTTTAGTCTTTAGGCCAGCTAGCACAGTGTTGGTCCATCCTTTAGGCTAGCACCAAGCTAGGCCAGATCTTCGGATTTTCAAGTTGTAATCCAATTACTTAAGTATTTATCTGCATTTTAGTAATATACAGTAAAAATATATTTCTGCAACATTTTTTTTTTTGGAGAGAATTTCAACTTATGGCGTCTGTTTTTTATGATAATTCTTTAATTATCATCAGACTAAGATATCAATCAGTTTTTTATGTAAGTAGGGATTGAAGGGAAATTCAGATCCTACAAGTACAGATTTTGTCCTATTTTTCACTTTCTATATTATAATCTTCATCTCTCCAACCATAGCAATTAGCATCACAAGTGGGACAATAGTCTCCAACCATAATCATCTATGGGGTTGGCACTTGCTACAGTGGTTTCCAAGCCTTATATAATCAATTTACAGAAGAAATCCTGTCTAGCATATCTGGGTTATTTTAAAAATTAAAAATATATTAGTGTTTTCAGATGTATATGATGAAATGGCTTATTTGTTCTTATAAAGAAGTAAAATAATAATAATAATAATAATAATAATAATGCTCTTAGTTATTGATTGTGATGACCAAGTTTTTCCACGTGGTTCATTTATATATTTTTCACCTTCTTTTCGAGGTTGAATATGAATTGGGTAGACATTAGAAATGCTTTGGCGACTTCTATCTGGTTGCAAGTATGGTCATAACAACGCCAGAAAAAATTTCTGACTTTTTTCCCATCAACTGGTACAGGTTGTGGACACGCAAAGAGAAGGAGATTGCAATTGTCACCCACAGTGGATTCTTGTTTCAGTTCATACCCAAATGCCTCCTTTCCTACCCCATATAAATATGGTACTGCTATTGCAGCTGCTTAACTCTGTACAGTACATGTACACTTGTGCATGATAAAAGAGTTAGCACCGTATTATAAATATATTAATTCTACTGTACATAAAACTTAATTAACAAAATTTAAATAAATTAAATTCTATTAGTTGCAAGAAATTTAAGAGAAAATTAAATTTATTAAAATATTTTATCCATCTACCATAATTTTAGTTTTGAAAATAATAATAAAAGAATAAAAAATATCTTAATTACTTCATATGTTATTGTCATTTTTTACATGATAAGCTAATGTTGTATGTAAAAATTTTGATGGTTAATGAAAAGCTAATACATGCAGAAAAGAGCTTTTAAGAAAAAAAGTTATAGTTTTTTTTTTCAGCCATATAGAGAGGTCCATGTAAATAGTTTGTATTTTAGGAGATGTGACTGTTTTATTCGAAATTGGAGGGGATGAGAATATAATAACAAAAAGTCTCAAGAGAGATCAATGCAATTATTTCAGTTTTTATAAATATAATAGATAAGTCCATATCAAAAGTCTTTTCCTACAACAAATTGGTAATAGAGTTTTCACTTTTACAACAACAACAACAAAAAAAAAAAAAAAAAAAAAAAAAAAAAAAAACTAAAAACTAAAAAATTTCAAGATATGCATAATCTTTCCAAATGATACATTTTAGGTTTGTTAAATTGCCAAATGAAATGATACAAAAGGCATAAATTTTTCCGTGCTTTTTAATTTTTACAATTAAAAAATAGTTTCATTGTATGTGCATTATCTGCCATCTAGACTTGATAAACTTCAGGTGAAGTGTAGAATAGTTTAATATAATTATATAAATAAGAGTCTAAAAAGTGTCAAGACTTTGAAAATATAGGTGTATTTATTATTAATTATTGCTCTGTTTTTCCCTATGTTTCTTAAAAACGTCAAAGTCCATTGTTCTGCTTTTCCCTTTGTTTCTTAGAAACGTCGAAGTCTGGGTCAACATTGGAATGTCTCTGTCTATATATTATCTATCATATCCGCACTCCAGCGTCAATCTTCTGTTTGAATTAGGTAAAATTAACTAGCGTGTGTTTGATTCCATGGAAAATTAACATTGATTATTGACTTGTTTTGTTTTTATTAATAAGAAAAGGAGAGCAAAGTTAATAATATCGACAATCCAACTTTATATTTTATTTTATTTTAAAAAAAAACCATTTTTCTTTTTCTTTTTGGGTAGACCATTTAGCAAGTTAAAAGTTGCGTCATTCGTGGTGGTGGATGGCTGGGATCGACTCTTAATGCTTTTGGTACATTTGAGAAAGGTAGAAGAAGTGGTTTCATAGAAAAAGAAAAGAAAGAATAGGTGTATTCCATATCAGAGGTCTTTTCCTACAACAAATTGGTAATAGAGTTTTCTTTTACAAGAAAAAAATAAAATAAAATAAAAAATTTGATATGCATAATCTTTCCAAATGATACATTTTACGTTTGTTAAATTGCCAAATGAAATGATACAAAATGCATAAATTTTTCCATCCTTTTTAATTTTTACAATTAAAAAATAGTTTCATTGCATGTGCATTATCTGCCATCTAGACTTGATAAACTTCAGGTGAAGTGTACAATGGTTTAATATAATAAGAGTCTAAAAAGTGTCAAGACTTTGAAAATATAGGTGTATTTATTAATAATTATTGCTCTGTTTTTCCCTATGTTTAATGCTTTATTTGTTTTGATGTAAAATATTTTCACATTTTACTATGTTTTTTTTGCAGTAAAATAATTAGTCAAATGTAAAATATTTTCAGTCAAAGGAAATATCAAAGGAAAAAACTATAAAATATTTTACACTTACAAAATCGGTAAAACATTTTACAATTTCTTCCGCTCTCTCATTCCCAACACTTTATCAACTTCTGCTCTCTTAACTTTCTCAGTTCTTCCTCTCTCCATCTCTCAGCTCTCTCACTCACAAGTCACAAGGTCACTCTTTGATACACTCAAATAAAATAATGACACATTAGATTTTTTTTTTTGATAAAACAATAGAGACTAAAAGGACTAAGTTCTAAGTGAATTCTAATGCCATTGAATCATAGGAAGCTAAGCAGTACATGATTATTCTAAGTTCCATTAATGTAAACGGTAAATATCGATTCCTAAGTAATCTAAACAGTGAACAGATAGATGGATTAATTAATTTGTACTGTAAACTGGATCAAAGCCTAAGTAAATATTTTTAACACCAAATAAATTGAGAATTACGTATTAAGAATCAAACTAAATGAAACTTGTATAAACAAGATTAATCAAAGTCATAGAATATAAGGAAAGTAACTTATTGGCATAAACACCTTACAAAGCCCTACAAGCGAATGAAATCTATTAAGGATTACAATTACAAGAGAATAATCCCTATATAATCATGAACCAAGGTATATATGGTTGTTTCTAGGCTTGTAGCTAACCAGAGATATTCCACAGGGTCAAAGTCATCAAAACATTTAGAGGGGCTAAGGCTGGCCAAATTTGTAAGATAGCTTTCTCAAAAAAAAAAAAAAAAATTGTAAGATAGCCAAGGATGTCATGTAATGTAAGCAGTCCTGAATGTTGGAGGAGAAGAAATTTGGTTGGGGGAGGAATCTGAAATATATTCCACAACAGTTTAGCACATTTGTAATCCCTTTAAACATGCAATATCTGTATAAAATTTTGGATATGGGTCTATATGCTTTGTTTAATCGCACTATCTCTGATCAGCGCCGCCTTTAGGTACGTCTTCAATAATGAAAATTAAATTACAACAAGATCGGGTGTAATTTGAATTTTGTTATAATGTTTTAGTGTTATCATCCATCTTGGATTATTTGTAATTGTACTATTAACTTTGTAATTGGATTATTTAGCATATTGTGAGGCAAAGTAATGCGGTAGCACATACGTTAGTCCAAAGAGCAAGATTATCTTTTTCTTTTTCTGTTTGGATGGAGTCTGTTCCGTCAGACATTGATGATTTTGTAACTGCTAATATCCACATTATGAAATAATAAATAAAATCAGTAAGCTGGCTTCTCTAGCAAAAAAAAAAAAAAAAAAAAAAAAAAAAAACTTTGTAATTTTATAGGTGGTTATTAGCGTTGTAGGCCTTATGGGCCTTGTGGCTCCTCTCCTTGAGGCCTTTTATTGTTGGGTGCTAAATAGATACTTTATTTAGAGATTCGGCCTAGTGCCATCTCAATTCAAAGCCTGAAATATAAAAAGCGAAAGATTAAAGATGTGTATTGGCCCGGCCCATTTCAGCTCAATATAGCGGCTCATTTGGCTAAGAGGGGCTGATACAATGCCTTCTCTAAATACGAAAGAAAAATATACTTTTAATGCAACTTGTCTATTGTTTTCAATAATTGAGTGCAACTTGGGATTGAAATAATAGCCTAATAGTAATAGTATTTTTTGCAGTGTAATATATCATTCCAACTCCATCACCCCCTTCTCCACTATTTATCTTTTGTTTAAAAAAAAAAAAAAATCATAATAACTAATTGCAACTTGCCCAGTCTCCCACACTAGCTAACACCTTCCCTATTAAACCAGTTTTACTTTGTTAAACATTTTCTTATTATTTAACAAAGGATTTAGCGAGTCATTTAGCCAAAATTGTGTTCATAGAAAAATGTTGGGTTCCTCAAACTAATCAGAATATTGTAGCAGTTTTAAAATCATGAGTTTGAGTCACAATTTTGTATTAAATCTCACAACAAGCCAAAATTGTGTTCATAGAAAAATGTTGGGTTCCTCAAACTAATCAGAATATTGTAGCAGTTTTAAAATCATGAGCTTGAGTCACAATTTTGTATTAAATCTCACAACAAGCCAAAATTGTGTTCATAGAAAAATGTTGGGTTGCTCAAACTAATCAGAATATTGTAGCAGTTTTAAAATCATGAGCTTGAGTCACAATTTTGTATTAAATCTCACAACAAAATTCTCACTTGAAGTAAACAATCAAAGAGTTTTTATCTATTATCTTTTATTTTATTGCGAAATTTATTTTTGACAGTATTCATGATCGAAAAATGCCTATTTTATAGTTGCAATAAAAATTAGTTTTAGTACAACTACTATATATAAAAAATTGGTAACCTATTGATATTATATTCCTTACCATTGGAAGAATAAAAAAATATATAGCAATTTTTTGAAGTCCATATGTCGAATTAGATTATGATCAAAATGGTGAAGTTTCACCTTCAATGGTAGTCTTTCTTAACAAATTCCAGACCTTTGGGACTCTTTTTATTTTTATTTTTTTATACTTGAAAATAAATTAGAATAATTTTTAAAAAAAAAATTATACGTAAACTATGAAAAAAAAAAAAAGAAAAAAAGGAAAAAAAAACTAAAATTATGCTTGTCCAAACATTCATCTCTGTCATGCACTCATGCCACACCGTTCTCAAAATGAATATTAGGGGTCCAATTGGTCCACCGATCAGACCTATCGATCCAAAGCTCGGTGGAATTCTCTAGGTAGTCAATTGGATGTGGGTCTGATTACTTCAAAAACCAAAATCAAATTAAATTTTATTAAAATATTTTATTATTTACCATAATTTTTAGTTTTTAAAATGATAATAAAAATATCCGACTTGATATGTTATTGTCATTTTGTACTGATAAGCTAATGTCATATATAAAACGGTTGATTGGAAAAAAGAGATTTAAGGAAATAACAAAGTTTGGATACAAATTTTTTTTACAAACTTAGTTATAGTTTAAGGCTACAATTCCCACTAAAAAAAATTAATATAAATACATATTTTGAAAATATAACTGTTGAATTACATATTATTTATGTTCTTAACACACATGTCAAATTTTGAGCTAATTAGATGTTATTTTCTATGCGATCCATAAATTTATTTTGTATGAATAATTTATACTACAAAAATTTGAAATTTAAATATATGATTGATG
Source organism: Quercus ilex subsp. ballota (assembly GCA_032727855.1). Taxonomy (NCBI): domain Eukaryota; kingdom Viridiplantae; phylum Streptophyta; class Magnoliopsida; order Fagales; family Fagaceae; genus Quercus; species Quercus ilex. Next base: position 10,252,263 of record CM064916.1, read on the forward strand.
ATGTTGGGAAATTTAAACCCCGATTGATAGAATTAATAAGTTTTAAACTCAAGTTGTTAATTAGATTTATTATGAATAAAACTTGTTAAAACCAACAAACATCAATATCATGACAAAATCATGCAGCGAAAAAAATAAATAAGACAAGATATGATGACCCAGGAAAACTAATGAAACAAACTAGTTTCATAATAAAAAAACCTAGGGGGAAACTTTTTTGAAAAGCAATCTACTATAGTAAAGAGAAATTTCAGATCTAGTACAAAACTTTTGTTCCTAGACTCTACAATCCCCATAGATGAACTTACAGCAGAAACTTTCTACCGCTTTAGAACATCTGAACTCTTCAATATATGAATGCCACCCTTTTTAATGCACGTATTGCAGTACGTGACTAACCAATGATGCACGGCTCCTAGTACGTGACTAACACACCAACTTGAAGAAGATTGTTGGCTGCAAAGTTCTTCACTTCATCAACAATGAAGATTAAGAAGCATTTGATTACAAAATCCTAAGGCACAAAGATGCAGTAACTTCTTTCAAAGAGAATAAGGCATCAGTCACCTTTTGCATATGTTCTCCTTGTATTCTCTTATGTAACGGCCTCTAAAATAAGCCTTATATAGGTCTAGGGTTGTGAGAAAAGAAACCCTATAGATACATGTCAGCATGGGTCGAAAATCAGATCTGAAAATTTGAATTTCGTAAAGCTCGATCGATCGAGAGGTGTCGAGATGCTATTAAGGGGATAGGAGCTTTCTTGTTGATCCACTAGCTGTCGAGAGGTGTCAAGATTGCGATAAGAAACAGTTGAAGAGCTCGATAGATAGCCTAGCTGTTGAGAGGTGTTGAACAGCTATTGAGTTTTAAAAAATCAGCACCTTTTCACTTGTTTCTTGGACAGATTTGCATGGCTTCAATATTAGACTTGAACTCTTGTTCCTTGAAGTATTAAATACATCCTAGATCTACCCAAATACAAATAAAGTGCGTTTTGTCAAAGGATTAGCTTACTACATAAAATAGTGACATATGTTCTTAACAAGTGAATCACATATGTTCTAATAATCTCTCCATTTGACAATCCGTGACAAAACCACAACGAACAAATGAACATATGAGAGAAGTCATAAATCACTCAACTCATACTCACTTGTTGAACATAATAAAATATATCCTAACACAAACTCTTGAAAAACTTTGCAAGAAGAGAGTTTATGGCAAAAAGACTTTGATAACTTGTATTTCTGAAACACTTTAAATAAAACTCATCAAGGCATCTTTGTGTGAAACAGAAATAATAGATTGCATACAAGTATAAGAAACATGTGTATAAAGATAGAAAAGAAACAACACATGTAAAGGTAGGTGAAGAAGACATACATTATCATAAATATATCAAAGATAAGCACAATATATGTAAACATGGTCACAAGACCAGTGTACACAAAGAAGGAGGTAAGTACTCCCCCTAACAAGATGAAATACATCTCCCCTTTACAGAGGCATGTATTTCTCCCCCTAACACATGGAATCTTCAAAAAAAAAACCACAATGTCTCCACAATTTCTCCCATTTTTTGTCATGATTGACAAAGGGTACAAGAAGCTAGAAAGCTTCACTCGAGAGACATAAAGATGATCAAGGGGGCACAAGAAATCCATATAAATGTATGAATGTAATGAAACAAGATGTTATGGATGGCAAGATAATAGAAATATGCAAAACATGTGAAAAAAAAAAATCTCTCAACAAGAAAAATGTTAAGCACATAGATCCCAAAACACACACGCACACTAAACAAGTCTAACAAATTTTATATTTCAAAAATAAGTCAAGACGGTTTAGTGAGTATACATTAACACATGTAAACCTTGTCATGGCCAAATTACATTGTACTTGCATATGTATCAAGAGTAGTAAAGAATATTGCGTGTTGTGTGTGAAAAACATCGCAAGATTGCATAAGTGTATACATGTTATGACGATTTGAGATATGAGAAAATCATTTTAACTTACACACAATCATAACTGTTTGATGGGGATTATTACCTTCGAGGTACATCCTATAACTCCCACATCTCCTAGAATACACGCTTGCAATCATATATAAAGCATTTTTATTCTTTTTGCTTTTTATTTTTCTTTGCATATTTTTCTTTTTAGCAAATTATGCATGAACATATAAGAGATAGAAAAAAAATACCTAATTATGTTAAGCATTTGACATTCCAATTTTGCTATGCCGAAGCACACAAATGTCATTGACATTGCACTTTTGCTATGCCGAAACATACAGATGTCATTTCATGATTGGCGGGTAACAGTGGTGAGATGGCTATTTATGCATTTTTCTTAGGATTTTCTAGTCCTTCCCGTCAAAAAGAGTGATACAAGTGTTAAGTATAAGAGATAACTTAATCTTACTTATCACAAACAAGAGCCACAAAACTCACTTGCTTAGTTGTGAATAGGGATGCTCATCTAAGCTACAAAAGATATTAAGTTTAGAAAACTTTGTTTCAATGGTCATCCAAGGTACATAAGCACCAATGTACTCAAAACACACATTGTTTTTGTATTTTTCTGATTTTTCCTTTTTTTTTTTTTTTTTTTGAAAACAAAACAAAATAAAAACTAAACAAACAAACAAAAATAGACAAACAACATGAAAGTAGAAAGAAAGATGCATATGCATGAAGGCATGATAGAAAGGTGCAGATGCATGAAAGCATGATTCCAAAAACAGATATAAAATCAAGCAAAAAGAGTCCAACTTTAGATAGAAAGAATTAAAGCAAAGGATAAACAGAAAAAACAATTAAGTCTTAGGCTCATTTCTCACTCACACAGCATGAGTCTTTGGTCGTGAAGATGAAAAAACACGTGTCCTAGTATGTCTACTAAAAAACATAGAAGAATTAAAATTCTCCTGAAATTGAGTTAAAAAGATCAAGACTTTTAATAACTCTCCAAACAAAGGTGTAGGTCCTTGAGAGGAAACCTGTGACTGTTTGAGCACTTGCTTTTGAGGATACAACTTAAAGCAATTAGAACGAATGTGTCCAGCAACACCACAATGGTGACAAACATGAGATCTAACAAAGGATTTAGAATTAGTTAAATTAGTTTTGGACTTCATACCTTTATTACATTTCTCAAATTGTGGCACAAAGACAGTCCTTGATCTAGAAGCCGTGGAAGAGGAGGGGCTGGAGGAAACAGCATATCTTAAGCCATTCTTATCAAAACTAGGCTTTTGAGCACTTAATACTTCATCAAGCTTTGCACTAGACATCCTCTCTATTTAAGTTCCAGCTTGACTAAACTCAACCTTAAGATTCTTGACATTCTCTTCTAATGAGGTGCTCTCCACAATGAGAGTCTCAACTAACCTTGTAGTCTTATCTAGTTTGACTAATAGATCATCTTTTTCAGTTTTTACCTCATTAAGCTCTTTTCTACAAAGATGAGAAGTTTTTTCAGATTTTATGAATTCAATACATAGCTTATCATAGGCTTCCTGAAGTGTCAACTTCTTGGGTACTTCATCATTAGAAGAATCCTCACTATCACCAGCACTCTCCACAATCACCTTATCAGTTGTGGTAGCAAAAGTCATAACATGACTACATTCATCCACATACTCATCAGAAGAGTCATTCTTAGTATCACTCCAAGTAGCAACCAACCCTTTATTTTTTGACTCTTTGATCTTTTTCTTCATAAGGTAGTTTGGGCATTCTATCCTCATATGACCAAAACCTATGCACTCATGGCATTGGATGAGGGGTTTCTCATTCTTGTCCTTCCTTGAGGATTTAGATTTCCCAAGAGGTTTGCCCTTATCCTTTTTCCTAAATTGAAGAAGTTTGATAATCTTATCAGTTATGAAGGTTAGATCCTCATTCTCATCTTCACTTTCATCTTCATCTTCAGAGTCCTCAATCTCTTCCTCTATACCATTGAGAGCCAAGTTTTTACTCTTTTCACATTTTCCCATTGAGCTTAATCCTATCTCATAGGTTTGAAGGTTCCCTACAAGCTCAGTCAAAGGAATTTGATCAATGTCCTTTGCTTCTTCAATGACAGTGATCTAGGCATGGAATCTTTCAGGTAAAGACTTAAGGATTTTCCTAACAATTTTGGATTTTGCTATAAATTCTCCAAGGTTGAAAGCAAAATTTACAATATCCTTGAGTTTAGCATAGAACTCATCAAATGTCTCATCCTTTTCCATCCTTATTTCTTTAAAACTACTAGTGAGTCTTTGAAGTTTCACAGTCTTTACTGTCTTGGTACCTTCATAGGTGGTTTCAAGAATGGTCCATGCTTCCTTGGCAACTTTCGTGGATGATATTTTCTTGAATTCCTCATTGGTCACCCCACAAAACAAAGCATTCAAGGCCTTACTGTTGAAATTTGCCGTATGATTGTTGCATCATCCTAATCCACTAGTTTTTCCTTTGGCTTAATCCAGCCAATTTCAACAGCTTGCCATACCTGTTCACCTAGAGCCTGCAAAAAAAATTTCATACGAACTTTCCAATACGCATAATTAGTTTCATCAAATAAAGGAAGAGTCAAAAGAGATTATCCACAATCCATGACAATGGGGGTCAAGGATCACACTCAGGAAATTAATCTAATAAGAGTGTACCTGCTCTGATACCACTTGTTGAAAAATTTAGACCTCGATTGATAGAATTAATACGTTTTAAATCCAAGTTGTTAATTAGATTTATTATGAATAAAACTTGTTAAAACCAACAAATATCAATATCATGTCAAAATCATGCAGTGAAAAAAATAAATAAGATAAGATATGATGATCCAAGAAAACCAATAAAACAAACTAGTTTTATAGTAAAAAACTTGGAGGGAAACCTTCCCGAAAAGCAATCCACGATAGTAAAGAGAAGTTTCAGATTTAGTACAAAACCTTTATCCGTAGATTCTACAATCCCCGTAGATGAACTTACAGCAGAAACCTTCTACCACTTCAGAACCTTTGAACTCTTTAATATATGAACGCCACCTTTTTTGATGCACGGATCCCAGTACGTGACTAACCAATGATGCATGGCTCCCAGTACGTGACTAACACACCATCTTGAAGAAGATTGTTAGCTGCAAAGTTCTTCATTTCATCAACAATGAAGATCAAGAAATACTTTGTTACAAAACCCTAAGGCGCAAAGACGCAGTAACTTCTTTCAGAGAGAATAAGACATCGGTCACCTTTTGCATATGTTCTCCTTGTATTCTCTTATGTGACGGCCTCTAAAATAAGCCTTATATAGGCCTAGGGTTGTGAGAAAAGAAACCCTACACATTCATGTCAGCATGGGCCGAAAATCAGATCTGGAAATCTGGATTTCGTAAAGCTCGATCGATCAAGAGGTGTCGAGAAGCTATCGAAGGGACATGAGCTTTCTCGATTGATCCACCAACTGTCGAGAGGTGTCGAGATTGCGATAAGAAACAGCTAAAGAGCTCGATAGATAGCCCAGTTGTCGAGAGGTATCGAGCAGCTATCGAGCTTTAAAAAATCAGCACTTCTTCACTTGTTTCTTGGACAGATTTGTATGGCTTCAATACTAGACTTGAACTCTTGTTCCTTGAAGTATTAAATAAATCCTAGATCTACCCAAATACAAGTAAAGTGCGTTTTGTCAAAGGATTAGCCAACTACAAAAATAATGACATATATATGTTCCTAATAAGTGAATCACATATATCCTAACAGATGACATAGTTATTGATTTTTGATCTTCTAGAAATTTTGTCGGCGTAAAGTATATAAGAAGAACATGTAAACTAATAGTGGATTTTTCAAATTTCACATTTGTTGGGGACCATAATTTGACTCCCTACAACCACTCTAAAAATAGGCTATGCAATATCAAATGCCATAAAAAAATTTGAGTATGTCTTTCTCATTATTAATTAGTTTTGAGGTGGAGCGGCACAGCTCACAGCTCACAGTCCAACACTTAATAAAAAGATATTTAGTTAAGTTGTCATTTTAAACTACAACAAAGTTCGTTGTCAAATTTTGTACTCAAGGTAAAAACTTTAAAACTTCTGACAAGAAATTTTTATAACATTTTTTCAACTATTTAGAAATGCCAAGATAAATAGTTTGTTTATTAGGGAAGGTGAGTGTCTTATTCCGAAATTAGAGAGGATGTAAGTATAATAACAAAAATTCTCAGGTGAGGTCAATGTAATTTTTCCAATTTTTATAAATATAATAGATGAGTCCATACCAGAGGTTTTTCCCATAACAATTTTTTTTTTGGTTATCAGGAATACATAAAACAGACAAAGGTTATCCCACACTAGAGGTGAGACCAGCACTAACAGTTCTATTAATATACATGCCAGCCAAATCTGAATTAACTAAACACATAATATATATATATATATATATATATATATATATATATCACTTTACTAAAAAATTTGATATGCAAATTTTTTCCGAATGATACATATTTGTTCGTTTGTTTGTTAAATTTCCAGAATAAATGATACAAAAGGCTTAAATTGTTCCATCCTTTTTATGAAAGATGGTTTCATTGCACGTCTATTGTCTGTCATCTAGAGTTGATAAAATTCAGGGGAAGTACACAATGACTTAATATAAGTAAGAGTCCAAAACCTGTAAGGACCTTGAAAATAAAGACGTCTTTATTGATTGGAGTATTACTCCGTTTTTTGCATTGTTTGTTAGAAACGTCAAAATACAGGTCAACTACTTTGGAATGTTCTCTTTCTATATTATCATTTTTTGCTGAGAACTATGTATATTATCATATGCACTCCATCTTGCGTCTATTTTATATTTGAATTAGGTAACATTTGACTGGCATGTTGATTCCAACGGCATTAATAGCAAATTAACATTGACTGACTTTTTCATTAAAAAAAAAAAAACATTGACTGACTTTTTTTTGTTTTATTAATTAGAAAATGAGAGAGCAAAGCTAATAGTATCGACAATCAAACTTCTTTTTTTTTTTTTTTGAAAAGGACAATCCAACTTTATTTTATTTATTTTTTAAATCCAATTTATTTTTCGTTTTTTGGTCACGGCCGACCATTTAGCGAGTTAGTTACTTCATTCTTGGTGGTGGGTCGTTGGCATGGTCTTTAAAAAAATGCTTTTGATACATTTGAGAAAGGTGGACGACGTTTCGTAGAAAAAGAAAAGAAACAATAGGTGTATTCCATTGTGATTTTTATGCCAGATTGATTGAAGTTGAACAAATTCTTTTATAATAAATCACTGTACTATAATATCTATACCAAAAATGCAATATCATATTGCAGAAGACTATTTGCGTTCCATAATTCTTCGATAGGAGATGCAAATATATATGGGTGTGTTCATTTGGTAGAGTTTGAGGCTGAAATTGTTAATTTTTGTGAATTTATGGAAAAGAAAAGTTAACGGATGTCTAAGAACATTGATTTCAAAAATATTTTATAGAAAAAAAAAAATTAAATTTTTTGACATTAAAAAAAAAATTCGTAAAAGTGATATCAAAATATTTCTCAAATTGTCTATTAACTAAACTCTAAGACTAAAAGCACTCGTTAATCGGACATTGAAATGAAATCCGGTTTATGTTTTACAAAATTTACAGTGTAATTCTAAAAAACATTTCAATTCCTATACAATATGAGAATTTTAACTCACATTTTTGGTAAAAAATTATGTCAAATCTTGCAAATCATGTATATCTGGGAATTATCGGCGTGATATTTAAATTTGATTTTTCATTTTTATCTAAACTAATTATATAGAGTTAATTTAGAATTTTTATATATATATATATATATATCACTTTACTAAAAAGTTTGATATACAATTTTTTTCCAAATGATACATATTTGTTCGTTTGTTTGTTAAATTTCCAATTGAAATGATACAAAAGGCTTAAATTGTTCCATCCTTTTTATGAAAGATAGTTTTATTGCATGTTCATTGTCTATCATCTAGACTTGATAAAATTCAGGTGAATACAACACCAACACAGGCTCAAACGTCTACCAGGTAACTATGAAAAACAAAGTTCTTTGAGAATTTTGAAAACAAACTCCTTAGTGTTCTACTTGATTATCAAATTCAGGGTTCTGATGTGACTAATACAGAGGATCTACGTATCGTGGCAACTGTAAATCACAGAGCATACTAATCAGGACAATAATCAAAGTACACTAATCAAAGGAGTGAGAAACAAATCATATGGCTTTGATCTCTAGGAAGGGTAAGAGTGATGAAATTTTCTGTTTCACTTGCTTGAATATTGAATTGGTTAAACTTAGAAGCTTAGACATATTCCTTTACAATAGAAGGATGAGAAGGGCCTAAAAACTTTTTTATGGATTTTTTGAAAAAAGTCTGGGGTTTTTCAAATATAGTATAGGGATTTACAATAGGAAAATTAGTGATAGGGATCTTACTATCTTCTGGTACATGAGATATTTCATACAAGTAATCTAACCTATTTGAAGTAGATTTACGAAGGGAAAGGTCAAAAACAAGACTTGTAGTAATAGAATATACACACAGGGGTGAACATGCAATAAAACTATCTTTCATAAAAAGGATGGAACAATTTAAGCCTTTTGTATCATTTCAATTGAAAATTTAACAAACAAACGAACAAATATGTATCATTTGGAAAAAATTTGTGTAAGTATACAATGATATAATATAAATAAGAGTTTAAAACTGTCAGGACCTTGAAAATGAAGGCCTCTATTAATTATTACTTTGTTTTTCGCATGGTTTCTTAGAAACGTCAAAATACAGGTCGACTACTTTAGAATGTTCTCTTTCTATATTATTATCTTTTGCTGAGAACTATCTATATTATCATTTTTTTTTGATGAATGAGAACTATCTATATTATCATATGCACTCCAACTTGCGTCTATTTTATATTTGAAATAGGTAGCATTGACCGATGTGTTGATTCCCATGGCATTGATGGCAAATTAACCTTGACTGACTTTTTCATTAAAAAAAAAACGTTGACTGATTTTTTGTTTTTTTTTGTTTTATTAATTATAAAATAAGAGAGCAAAGCTAAGAATACGACAATCCAACTTTATTTTATTTATTTTTTAAATCCACTTTATTCTTCGTTTTTTGGTCACGGCCGACCATCTAATTAGCTAGTTAAAAGTTGCTTCATTCATGGCGTGGGGGTGGTTGGGATGGTCTTAAAAGAAAAAAATGCTTTTGGTACATTTGAGAAAGGTGGATGATGTTTCATAGAAAAAGAAAAGAAACCATAGGTGTATTCCATTGTCATTCTTATGCTAGATTGACAGAAGTTGAAAAAATTCTTTTATAATAAACCATTGTACTATAATATCTATACCAAAAATGCAATATCATATTGCAGAAGACTACATTTGCGTTCCGTGATTCTTCAATTGGAAATACAAATATATATGGGTGTGTTCATTTGGTAGAGTTTGAGACTGAAATTGTTAATTTTTGTGAATTCATGGAAGAGAAAAGTTAACGGATATTCTAAGAACATTGATTTTAGAAATATTTTATGGTAAAAAAAATATTAATTTTCTTGACATTTTTTATAAACATTTTCCGTAAAAATGATATCAAAACATTCTTCAAACTGTTTATCAACAAAACTCTAAGAGCACTCGTTAACCGGACATTGAAATGAAATCTAGTTTATGTTTTACAAAATTTACAGTGTAATTCTCAAAAACATTTCAATTCCTATACAATATGAGAATTTTAACTCACATTTTTAGTAAAAAAATTATGTCAATTCATGCAAATCATGTATATTTAAGAATTATCAGTGTGATACTTAAATTTGATTTTTCATTTTTTTATTATCTAAACTAATTATATAGAGTTAATTTAGAATATATATATATATATATATATATAATTATTCTAAACAATTAAATTTATATTTTTGTAGTGTCTTCTAATTCTATAAACTGATTTAAATTCAAATTTTTTTTTTTAATACAAGATAGAAATTCAACTCTAGCTTAACCTAAATGTATATGTATGTAGAACTTCTTCCTAGAGTCTTGAACCTTGGTCCTTATCCCCCACACCCCACAAGCACTTATACTTATGGAGTGACTAGGGGTGGCAATTCATGTTTGCGTGTCGGGTTCATGTTGTGTCCAAGGGTGTCAATCTCGTACCGGAGGCTGTACCAATTTGACCAGTGGAACGATATATTTCAGTACCGGTCAATACCAGTGTACCGTTTCGGATTTACCGTTATTTTTTATATTTATAAATATATATATATATGTGTGTGTGTGTGTGTGTGTATTATAATAAATATAAAATTTTACCATAAAACATTACCTCAATTCAGAACAAATTATTCATGATTTTAAACTTTAGCATCAATTAAAAGAAAAAAAAAATAAAAATAGAAAGCTTAATTGTTCATTGCATACTAAGAAAACAAATAATACTAATAAGTTAATGCAAGTAAATTACTATTCTGCCCTTACAAAAATTCAAAAATTACAAAATAAAAAAAAAAAAAACTTTTTTCTATACCAGCCGGTATTGCCCGAAATTGATCGGTATAGTTGGTACGGCTGGTATTTAAACTGGAACGAAACGTTGGTGTTTCGATACCGGCATATGGTACAGTACATACCGACTGGTACGGTATCGACTACACAACTTGTGTCAACTCGTGAGTATCCAAATATATGAGTCAATACTAACCCAACATGTTTATTAAACGGGTCAAGACTTCTCAATCCTAACACGACTCATTTATTAAATGGGTTAGTCGTGTTGATCTGTTTATCATATTTTATCAAAATGAAAAAATAAAAATTATGAACAAACAAACAAATAAATATTTTTATTATAAAATTTAGAACTAGCGAGTAACTGTATCACAAATAATCATTCAAAACTAAAGTATATCTTAATATCATAAATAATCAATCACAATATGTCAAAGAAAATACACCACAACAACTAATAAGTTTATATACTTAGGGTTTGAAGGGAATATTGGTAAAATGTTATTTAATTAAATGGGTCATACGACTCAAACGAGTTTCATAGGTTAAATACTAACCCAACCTATTTATTAAACGGGTCAATCGTGTCAACCGGAATATGACACAAACCCATTAAGCTTCAACTCATAACTTGCTAATTTCATGTTGTGTTGTGACAGGTTCAAGGGTTGTGTTCAATTTTGCCACTCCTAAGAGTGACTATCCTGCTAAGAGTGCACAGTAATTTTTTCAGCTATTTTAAAAATCTAAATTATCAACCAGAAGAACCGGAGTGGATAGTGTTATTAGTGACAGTTTTATTCAATTCATGTTGGCGAGTAGTCCACTATGTGTTCTTAAATTAGAATCCCACTAATTTTTTCTAAAAAACGTAGTCCGTACATATCAAATCTCATTACGTAGCTAAGTCTCAGATATGTAAAAGATGCTATAGAAATGACACAATGGATCCAAAATAGTATAGGATTGCAAGTTCGAAATTAAAGACTATAGATCGCAATCACAAGGGAGAAAAATATGAAAAATGTTACGTTCACAATATTTTTACAACAAATTCTAATTGATAAGTTATTATTTGTTATTATGGGTGGACAAAAAACTAATTTCAGTTATAGATTCAAATTTGGATCAATAATGGTTTACCATTTATAATTTTTTATAAAATTGTTATTGATATAGCACTTCTCTAAAACCATTAATGTCTTTCTCTTTGTACTTTATATTTTATATTCTTTTTTCGGTAATGCTCCATTTGGTAGTACTCTATTTCGTATAAATTTATGTTTGAAAAGGTAAGTCTTTATTTATTATAAAAAGTTGTTCTTGGGATTATCGTAGTATCTGAATAGCTTCTATCATCTTATCCTCGTCGGGGAAACATTAATACAAATATTGTTCACATTTCATAACTTCAAAGCAAATGAAGAAGATATTTTTCATAAGGGTAAATTGCACTAACTACCCCTGAGGTTTGGGTAAATACCAAAGAGGTCCAGAAGTTTTCAAAACTAACCCTTTCAGTCCTTTAAGTCCAAACGGACCTAACGCCATTAACAACTCCTCTCAACCCTTTTTCCATCTACCTGTCTTCTCTTTCTTGACTGATAAAAATAGAAACTCTCCTATAACTTTCTTAGTAAACAAATAGGGAAAGAAAATGCTTGAATGAATCCAACAATCAAAATGGAAAACACACAACAAAAATCGCAAATCCATCAAGAACTGTGACAAAAAAAAATGAGCCCCTCAACTCAAAATCCTAATCCCAAAAACAAACCCAATAAATCAAAACCTCTCTTAATCAAAAACCCAAAACATCTTCTCAAATTCACAAACACTGCTCACTCCATCACCAAAACTCCTTACCAATGGCTCTCAAGCTCAGCATCTTCATCAGCAAAGAGAAAATCTTTGCTCAAACCACAGCAAACCCACAAAACCTTTGCTCAAACCAAAGCAAACCCACCTCGCCAATCCAAACCAAAATACACAAACCTCCGCCGCCAACCCACCGCAATCCAAACCAAAATCACAAACCTCCACCGCCAACCCACAACCGATCCAAACCAAAATCCACACCTCAGCCACCGACCCACCGCCGATCCAAACTAAATCACAAACCTCCATCACCGACCCACAACCAATCCAAACCAAAACCCACAGCTTCGCTGCTGACCCACAAATAACCCAAACCAAAATCCACAAACAACCTCCATCGTCGACCCACAAATAACCCAAACCAAAATCCAAAAACAACCTGCACCGCTTCCGCACCAAAACCCACGAACCACTACTAACCCACAGCATGCTGCCGCCGAAAGACCACGAGAACCATCACCAATCCACACCGAAACTCGCAAGCACTGTTTACCCACGTCACGATGTTGCCCAAAGACCACAAGAACCAACACCGATCCACACCGAAACCCATGAACGTTGCTTACCCACACCACAACATCGTCACAAAGACCACGAGAGAGAAGAAAGGGACAAGAGAGTCAAAGAAAGGTATGAGAGTGGAAGAAGGTTAAGGCAGTCAGAAAGATTGAGCATAAAGGTTTGAGAGTGGAAAAGGGAGGATTTTTTTAGAATATAACTATAAAACCCAAACAATATTATTAGTTAGGCAACGTTTGAAACTAATTTAGTTTCTAACAATTTGAGTCCAGAGGACTCGATTTTGGGAAGCTGAGATGGCCACATAGGCCTGAAAATCGAGTTCATTGGACTCGGTTTCTGTACATGGAAATCGAGTCTAATGGACTCAGTTTTTGTTCATGGAAATTGAGCCCAACGTACTCGGTTTTTGTTCATGGAACTTGAGTCTACTGGACTCGATTTAGTCTCATCCCACTGCAGCACTTGACGTTCCTCCTTTGGCCTGTGAATGGTTGAGTCTACCCAAAGAGTTGTTCAAGGTGATCTAGGGGAGTGAGTGTTCGTGAGGGGGAGAGAGTTGCTTGGGCATGGGATTCATGTTTGGTGAGGAGAGTCCCATTGGTGTTGTGGAGTTTTGGTCTGATGAGGGGGAGCCATGCTTGTGATTCGGTATGCTCTGTTTTGTGGAGAGTAAAACAGAGCATGTGAGTGTTGTGGACTCTCTTCCTTGGTGATTTCATGCATGCTGTCCAAACTAGTAGTATTGTATTCTATAATCTAAGGCTAAACTAAAGCTCTACTCTCGTCTATATTGATATTGCCATGGATTTGATGCAAGTCCGTATTGAAGCGTTGGTTGTCTTTAATCTCTACGTGCTGAAACAAGAAAACCAAGTACTTTGGGGTCGATTTCCATGAACGAAAATTGAGTCCATTGGACTCGATTTCCATGTACAGAAACCGAGTCCATTAGACTCGATTTCCATCCCAAGTCCAATGAACTCAATTTCCAGGCCTACGTGGACATCTTAGCTCCCCAAAATCGAGTCATCTGGACTCGAATTGTTAGAAACCAAATTAGTTTCAAACATTGCCTAACTAATGATATTGTTTGGGTTTTATAGTTATATTCTAAAAAAATCCAAAAATGGATGAAGGATTCAGAGAGAGTGACAAGAAAGAGGGATGAGAGAAGAAAGATTTGAGTGAGTGTAAAAGAGAGAAACTAAAAGTTAAATAACGGCGTTAGGTCCGTTTGGACTGAAGGGGTTAGTTTTGAAAACTTCTGGACTTCTTTGGTATTTGCCCAAACCTCAGGGGTAGTTAGTAAAATTTAGTCTTTTCATAATTAAATGGTTGTAGCCTTGTAGGTTGGAGTTAAAAGCTACTCCTATATTGCTATAGATAGCAATAGTTGTTAATGAGGTAGGGTCATCAAAGTTTTGAGAGCTGTTCTTTTGCTGAAATTAGATTGTTACGTGTCCTTATCCAGGTGCAATTGCGTTGTTAGTGGCATCAAGAACTTGAATAAAGAGGTTCGTGACAATGCTTTTCTTCTACCTTGGTGTCAATATTAATGGTTGTTGCACTTGTAATATTTGCAGGTCTGGCGTGGTGTTTACTATTGGTGTGGCTCCTCTAGATCCAGTGGTGGAGTCATGAAGTTTTGTTTGGAGGGCTAAGTTGTGATACTAATATATAAGTTAAGACAAACCTGCACACACACACACACACACATATATATATATACATATTAATTTTCTAATAGAATTTATCTTCTAAATTTTATTAAGTATGTAAAAGTAGTGTACTTCTTATATTAAACATGTACAAAAATGTATAGTAAAAAAATAATGTAGTATCTTTAATCAAAATTGATGATGCGAAAATTATCAGTAGTGTAGGTTCATCCAGATGGAGGTGAATCCTTGTAACTGTACTTGCAAATATAGTATAAGGCTTTCCTCAGGTGGTCATTGGTGTGGTGCCTGCCACAATGCCTTCAATGGTAAAGTCAATATATAGAAACTTTTGAGGAAATAAGAAAACTTAGAATATCAGAGTTACGTATATTAGTGTATTTTGGGTGTGTGTAGTTGTACCTCATCTGGTTCTGATGAGTGTGTGTGTATATATATATATATAGCTTCAATGGTTTCTAGCCATTGGGGCCTTAATTGTGGCTTTAGTGCTCCTTTCGTAACGCCTCAGGACTTGTTAATGCTGGTTTTGATGAGTTACCAATGGTTTAACAGCTAATTGATAACTGCTCGAGGCATTGAAACTTCTTATTAATGGCTTGCCTTTCTTCGTCCATGCCGTGGCTAGGTGGACGAAGATATTTGATGAGGTTGTCTGGGTAAGAGAGTTCGTTGGTCCTATCAGCTGCCCCCCCTAGGTTCTGTGTTCGTCATTGCGTGTCATGATGACTACCAGAAGGTGAAAGGTTTTCTATCCAGACGTAACTCTTGGGGTTCTGTTCCACATTTGATGCAAAGTGGTGGCACATTAATACATAGTGGCGGCGCTGTACACATCGTGGCCATGTGGCACATTATGGCTGGTGGAGTTAATGCTCCACTTGTGTGGCTCTTTGGGTTTCCCGCTGGTTTTCAGTTTTTTGTGTTAGTTTTCAAACTTCCTTTCTCTTCTCTTTCTTCTTCACTTTTTCTTTTCCCCTGCCATTGTTGCTTTGTGCTTTTTCTTCTTCGAGTTGTTCTCTCCTGCAATTTCTTGCGTTCTTCCTTCTTGTGGGTGCCTTTTTTGAAGGTACGGTTCCTTCTCGCCTTTTTATTCTTCGTAACATAGGCAATTTGTAAAAATTTCTGATTTTCATTCTCGTTTTGGGTTTTTAGGTTTTTGTCCCCTTTTTTCGTTTCTGGGTTCCATGTTTGGTAATTTTGAAACTAGGACACTTTGCCCCTCTATTTTGTTTCTTTTCGCACGTTTGGGGGCCTCTCTAAGTGTTTCTCATACTTTTTGTCCCTTAGTTAAAGGTTTTGTGTTTGAGGGTAGTAGTTTGGGTGTAGCGTTAGTCGATCTAGTCCCTTTGCTTCATCAATCCGTTGATTGGTTTGAAGATTTGGTGGGTAAGCAAAGAGGGATGTCGAAGGTGAGATCTGGTGAACTTGAGACTAGGTTGTCATCTATCGACGACCTTATGGAGGTAGAGGAAGACACTGCAGCTTCTGGCCCAAGGGAGGTCAGGGCTTTCTCTGCCCTTAGGGAAAAGTGTAGCTTAGATGTTAAGACCCTCTCTAGGTTTAGCAATAGGTTCCAGTTTCCTGAGAAGGTCAGGGTTCGTCATTCTTGTAAAGTGGAACGAGCTTGTCACTTTTCTCCCGGGGAGGTGTGCTTCTACGAGGCTGCTTTCCTGTGTGGGCTTAGATTCCCCGTCCACCCCTTCATCATGAAGCTTTTAAATCATTTCAATATTACTCATGGGCAGCTTACGCCAAACTCATGGAGGATAGTGATCAGCTGTATGGAGATATGGTTGGCTATCAATGAGGGAGACATGATCAGGGTAGATGAGTTTACTTTCTTGTACTGTTTGAAGGAATCCAAGGAATACGGGTACTATGAGCTCATGCCTTGGGTCAAGAAGGCTAGGATCATTAGGGGCATGCCCTTGTCGTTCTGATACTAGAAGTCCAAATTCTTCTTTGTCTTCGGGGATGAGTGGGAGATCCTTTCTGATGAAGTTTGGAGGGACGTTCCTAGGTTGCTTTGTTGGTAGAGAGCCCCGAGTCTAGGTGTGTCGTTTCTTTGCCAATCCTTTGTCCTTCACTCTTTTGCATATATTTTGTCATTGCTAACTCTCATGTTTATTGTCTTGTGCGCAGTTAAGAAGCAGTCTAAGCTCAAGAGCAGGTACAGGCAATGCATCGAGACAGCTATTGAGTATGCAAGGATGATTGACGATTTTGACGATCTGGTTGACTTGTGAACCTTAACTCTTCACTGCCTTGGTCCAAAGCCTTTTGCTTACATCTTGCGCACTATAGAAATCAAGGAGAAGAAGAGTAAGTGCTTACTCAACTTGTCGTTTCAATTCTCTCTTTTTTTTTTTTTCTTTTTTTTTTTTTTTCAAGTATCTTTCTTTTGTAGAGATGATGAAGAAATTCAACCCGGGGATGTACAGGAAGATGAGCCCCTTTCCAACCTCGAGAAGAGGGTAGTGCACGTTGTGGAGAAAGGTGTCTCCGTCACTCCCTCTACCCCTGTCATTGAACCGACGAGGACAACTTCCCCGGCTACCTTGGTGGAAGAAATTACCCCACTCTCGAAGAGGTAGCGTGTGTCCAATAAAGGGAAAGAGAAGGCCACCTCCCATTCGTCTAGCGTTTGGGATGACTCTGACCTCGCACTGACGAGAGCACAAGATGCCTTCACAGCTGAGGAGCTTAAGGTCTTCTCTGGCGTGCTCTCCAATGAGATTGTGGATTGCCATATCCACAAACTCGTCCAAGTAGTGTACTTGTGCAAAGATTCCTTTTTTTTTTTTTTAATTGTTCTGAAAGTTGGATCTTATTTTCAAGTATTGAGGGAGACCATCCATATCACCTCAGAGTACTTGAGCAATGAGGCGAAGGCCACATCAGCAGGGTCCCGGGTGGTGGCTTTGGAGGCGGAAAACTCAAAGCGAAGGAAGGACCTTATTGCCGCAATGGACGAGGCCAATACCAACAAGGAGAAAGCTAAGGTCTTGTTTGAATATTTGAGGGCAGAGAGGTAGTTGACTTTAGAGAAGGACGAGTAGCTTCTGGCTGTGAAAGAGAAGATCAAGACGGTTGCTGCCAAGTCTGTCGAGGCCTTCCAGCAAACGGAGGAGTACAATACTGTGCTTTTTAGTTGGTATTATAAAGGCTTTGAGCTCTTGAGACGGTACCTCGTCAAGCACCCCACCGAAGTGGATCTAGAGAACTTGGATCTCGAGAAGGTGGATAAGGAAATGGCAGCTGATGAGGCCTCCCAGTCTACAGCTCCTGCTTTACAGAATGATCCTTTGCCTCTTATTGGTGATGACGCAACCGTCGCTTGAACTTGCTCATATTCCTGCTTCATGTTTTTTTTTTTTTTTTTTTTTGGTGCCCAGTGTGTTTTTTGGGCTTTTTGATTCTACTTTCAAAACAATATTTTTATTCTAATTTAAGAACAATGTCTCTTGCCCAGTGTTTTTGGGCTTTTAATTCTAATGTTGGAACAATACTGGTTGCTTGATGTTTTTAGGCTTTCAATTCTATTGACTATTCTATGCTTACCTGTTTACTTTCCTGCATTATCGTGCACGATACTTTTTGTCTCTATGTGATTTCTATCTGCCTTGTTGCTTGTCTACCCTCAGCTCGGGGGTTTGTTTGATTAGGAAATGACCTACATTCGTCAGTAGTTTAAGTTAGGATATATGTGATTCACTTGTTAGGAACATATGTCACTATTTTATGTAGTTGGATAATCCTTTGACAAAACACACTTTATTTGTATTTTGGTAAATTTAGGATGTGTTTAATACTTAAAGAAACATGTTGTTCAAGTCTAGTATTAAAGCCATAAAGATTGGACCAAGAAACAAGTGAAGAAAAGCTGTTCATTAAAACTGGACAGATAGTTCGACACTTGCAGATAGATAGCTTGACAGCTGCTCGACACCTCTCGGCAGCTAGGTTATCTATTGAGCTCTTCAGTTGATTGTTATCACAATCTCGACACCTTCTCGACAGTTGGTGGATCGATCGAGAAAGCTTTTGTCCCCTCGATACCTTCTCGACACCTCCTCGATAGCTGTATCTGTTAAAGTTTAAAGCTCGACACCTTCTCGACGCCTGCTCAACACTTGCTATCTATCGAGGTTACGGAAATTAGAATTTTCAGATCTGATTTTTGGGCAAGGCTTATGTATTTGTGTAGGGTTTCTTTTCTCACAACCCTATACCTATATAAGGCTTATGTTAGAGGCCGTCACATAAGAGAATACAAGGAAAACATATGCAAAAGGTGACTGATGCCTTATTCTCTCTTAAAGAAGCTACTGCGTCTTTGCGCCTTAGGATTTTGTAACCAAGTGCTTATTAATCTTCATTGTTGATGAAGTGAAGAACTTTGCAGCCAACATCTTCTTCTAGTTGGTGAGTGAGTCACATACTAGGATTCGTGCAAAGGACTTAGTCACGTATTGGGATCTGTGCAACATTAAAGGGTGGCGTTCATATATTGAAGAGTTCAGAGGTTCTGAAGCGGTAGAAGGTTTCTGTTGTGAGTTTATCTACGAGGATTGTAGAGTCTAGGGACAAAGGTTTTGTACTAGATCTGAAACTTCTCTTTACTATAGTGGATTGCTTTTCGGGAAGGTTTCCTGCCAAGTTTTTTACTGTGAAACTAGTCTTTTTCATTAGTTTTCTTGGATCATCATATCTTGTCTTATTTATTTTTCCGCTGCACATGATTTTGACTTAATATTGATGTTTGTTTGTTTTAACAAGTTTAATTCATAATAAATCTAATTAACAACTTAGGTTTAAAACTTGTTAATTCTTTCAACTGGGGCCCAAATTTCCCAACAAGTGGTATCAGAGCGGGTACACTTTGATTGGATTAATTTTCTGAGTGTGATCCTTGACCCCCATTGTCATGGATCGTGAAAAATCTCTTTTGATTCCTCCTTTATTTGATGGAACTAATTATGTGTACTGGAAAGTTCGTATGAAAGTTTTTTTTGCAGGCTCTAGGTGAACAGGTATAGCAAACTGTTGAAGTTGGTTGGATTAAGCCAAAGGAAGCGTCGGTGGATTGGGATGATGCAACAATCAAAGCGGCAAATTTCAACAGTAGGGCCTTGAATGCTTTGTTTTGTGGGGTGACCAATGAGGAATTCAAGAAAATATTATTCATGGAAGTTGCCAAGGAAGCATGGATCATTCTTGAGACCACCTATGAAGGTACCAAGGCAGTAAAGACTGTGAAGTTTCAAAGACTCACTAGTAGTTTTGAAGAAATAAGGATGGAGGAGGATGAGACCTTTGATGAGTTTTATGCCAAACTCAAGGATATTGTGAATTCTGCCTTTAACCTTGGAGAATGTATTGCAGAATCCAAAATTGTGAGGAAAATCCTTTGGTCCTTACTTGAAAGATTCTATGCCAAGATCACTGCCATTGAAGAAGCAAAGGACATTGATCAAATTCCTTTGACTGGCTTGTAGGGAACCTTCAAATCTATGAGATGAGATTAGGCTCAATGGAAAAATGTGGAAAGAGTAAAAACTTAGCTCTCAAGGGTATAGAGGAAAAGATTGAGGACTCTAAAGATGAAGATGAAAGTGAAGATGAGGATGAGGATCTAACCTTCATAACTGATGAGATTATCAAGCTTCTTCAGTTTAGGAAAAAGGATAAGGGCAAACCTCCTAGGAAATTTAAATCCTCTAGGAAGGGCAAGAATGAGAAACCCCTTATTCAATGCCATGAGTGCAAATGTTTTGGTCATATGAGGATGGAGTATGTGAGTGAGTGTAGTCAAGTTATGGCCTTTGCGACCACAACCGATAAGGTGATTGTGGAGAGTGCTAGTGATAGTGAGGATTCTTCTGATGATGAAGTACCCAAGAAGATGAACATCCAGGAAGCCTATGATAAGCTATGCACTGAATTCATAAAATCTGAAAAGACTTCTCATCTTTGTAGAAAAAAGCTTAATGAGGTAAAAACTGAAAAAGCTGATCTGTTAGTCAAACAAGATGAGACTACAAGGTTAGTTGAGACTCTTATTGTGGAGAACACCTCATTAAAAGAGAATGTCAAGAATCTTGAGGTTGAACTTAGTCAAGCTAGAACTCAAATGTTGAGGATGTCTAGTGCAAAGCTTGATGAGGTATTGAGTGCTCAAAAGCCTAATTCTGATAAGACTGGCTTAAGATATGCTGTTTCCTCCAGCCCCTCCTCTTCCACGGCTTCTGGATCAAAGACTGTCTTTGTGCTCCAATCAGAGAAATGTGTTAAAGGTATGAAATTCAAAACTATTTTGGCTAATTCTAAATCCTTTGTTAGACCTCATGTTTGTTACCATTGTGGTGTTTCTAGACACATTTGTCTTAATTGCTTTAAGTTGTATCCTCATCAGTAATTGTCCAAATGGTCACAAGTTTCCTCTCAAGGACCTACACCTTTGTTTGGAGAGTTATTAAAAGTCTTGAGCTTTTTATCTCAATTTCAGGAGAATTTCAATTCTTTTATGTCCTTTAGTAGACATACTAGGACATGTGCCTTTTCATCTTCGTAGCCAAAGACTCGTGCTGTATGGGTGAGAAAGGAGTTTAAGACTTAATTGTCTTTTCTGTTTGTCCTTTGCTTTAAATTCTTTCTATATAAAGTAGGACTTTTTTTACTTGATTTCTTATCTATTTTTGGAATCATGTTTTCATGCATCTGTATCTTTCTATCATGCCTTCATGCATATGCATCTTTCTTCATGCATTCATGTTGTTTGTCTATTTTTGTTTGGATGTTTAGTCTTTATTTTGTTTTGTTTTCAAAATAAAAATAAAAAGAGAAAAATTAGAAAAAAAAATACAAAAACAGTGTGTTTGTGTACATTGGTACTTGTGTGTACCTTGGATAGCCATTGAAACAAAGTTTTCTAAACTTTGTATCTCTTGTAACTTAGATGACCATCTCTATGCACAACTAAGCAAGTGAGCTTTGTGACTCTTGTTTGTGATGAGTAAGATTAAGTTATCTCTTGTACTTAACACTCATATCACTCTTTTTGACGGGTAAGACTAAAAAAATCTTACGAGAAAGGCATAAATAACTATCTCACCACTGTTGCCTGCCAATCATAATATGACACCTGTATGCTTCGGCATAGCAAAAGTGCAATGTCAATAACATTTGTGTGCTTTGGCATAGCAAAATTGGAATGTCAAATATCAATGGGTATTTCTTTTCTCTCTTATATGCCCATGCATGATATGCTCAATAAAAAGAAAAAAATGCAAAGAAAATAAAAAGCAAAAAGATCAAAAATGCTTTTAAATATGATTGCAAGAGTGTATTCTAGGAGATGTGAGAGTTATAGGATGTACCTCGAAGGTGATAGTCCCCATCAAACAGTTATGATTGTGTGTGAGTTAAAGTAATTTTCTCATATCTCAAATCGTCATAACATGTATACACTTATGCAATCTTGCAATGTTTTTCACACACAATACACAATATTCTTTGCTACTTTTGATACATGTGTAGGTACAATGTGATTTGACCATCACAAGATTTTACATGTGTTAATGTATGCTCACTAAATTGTCTTAACTTGTTTTTGAAATATAAAATTGGTTAGATTTGTTTTGTGTGTGTGTGTGTTTTGTGATCTATGTGCTTAACATTTTTCTGGTTGAGAGATTTGTTTTTCACATGTTTTGCATCTTTCTATTATCTTGTCATCCATAGCATCTTATTTCATTACATTCATGCCTTTATATGGATTTCTTGTGCCCCCTTGATCATCTTTGATCATTTTTATATTTCTCGGGTGAAGCTTTCTCGCTTCTTGTACCCTTTGTCAATCATGACAAAAATAGGGAGAAATTGTGATGTGGTTTTATTTATTTATTTTTAGATTCTACATGTTAGGGGGAGAAACACATTCCTTTGTAAGGGGGAGATGTGTTTCATTTTGTTAGGGGGAGTGCTTACCTCTTTCTTCTTGTACCTTGGGTCTTGTGACCATGTTTGCATACATTATGCTTATCTTCTTTATATGATGATGTATGTCTTCTTTACCTACCTTTACATATGTTGTTTCTTTTCTATCTTTATGCACATGTTTCTTATACTTGTATGCAATCTATTATTTCTGTTTTACAGTAAGATGCCTTGATGAGTTTTGTTTAAAGTATTTCAGAAATACAAGTTGTCAAAGTCTACTTGCCATAAACTCTCTTTTTGCAAAGTTTTTCAAGAGTTTGTATTAGGATAGATTTTATTGTATTAAACAAGTGAATATAAGTTGAGTGATTTATGACTTCTCTCATGTGTTCATTAGTTAGCTGTGGTTTTGTCACGTATTATCAAAGGGGGAGATTGTTAGGACATATGTGATTCACTTGTTAGGAACATATGTCACTATTTTATGTAGTTGGCTAATCCTTTGACAAAACGCACTTTACTTGTAGGGTAGATCTAAGATGTGTTTAATACTTGAAGAAACATGTTGTTTAAGTCTAGTGTTAAATCCATGAAGATTGGACCAAGAAACAAGTGAAGAAAAGCTGTTCATTAAAGCTGGACAGATAGCTCGACACCTGCGGACAGATAGCTCGACACCTCTCGACAGCTAGGTTATCTATCGAGCTTTTCAATTGATTGTTATCGCAATCTCGACACATTCTCGACAGCTGGTGGATCGATTGAGAAAGCTTCTATCCCCTCGACACCTTCTTGATAGCTGTATCTATTGAAGTTTAAAGCTCGATACCTTCTCGACACCTACTCAACACTTGCTATCTATCGAGGTTACGAAAATCAGAATTTTTAGATCTAATTTTTTAGCCAGGCTTATGTATTTGTGTAGGGTTTCTTTTCTTACAACCCTAGACTTATATAAGGCTTATTTTAGAGGCCGTCACATAAGAGAATACAAGGAAAACATATGCAAAAGGTGATCGATGTCTTATTCTCTCTAAAAGAAGCTACTGCGTCTTTGCACCTTAGGGTTTTGTAACCAAGTGCTTATTAATCTTCATTGTTGATGAAGTGAAGAACTTTACAGCCAACATCTTCTTCAACATCTTCTTCTAGTTGGTGAGTGAGTCACGTACTAGGATTCGTGTAAAGGAGTTAGTCACGTATTGGGATTTGTGCAACATCAAAGGGTGGCGTTCATATATTGAAGAGTTTAGAGGTTTTGAAGCAGTAGAAGGTTTCTGCTGTGAGTTTATCTATAAGGATTGTAGAGTCTAGGGACAAATGTTTTGTACTAGATTTGAAACTTCTTTTTACTGTAGTGGATTGCTTTTCGGGAAGGTTTTCCCCCAAGTTTTTTACTATGAAACTAGTTTGTTTCATTGGTTTTCGTGAGTCATCATATATTGTCTTATTTATTTTTCTGCTGCACATGATTTTGACATAATATTGATGTTTGTTTGTTTTAACAAGTTTCATTCATAATAAATCTAATTAACAACTTGGGTTTAAAACTTGTTAATTCGTTCAACTGGGGTCTAAATTTCCCAACAGTTTATATCCGTATGGGCGGATTTTCCTTAGTCAATTTTTCGCGACATATCCCTATGCATGGGATCTTGTTATTTGGCCTTGTCAGTAACTTATATCCGTTTATGTGGAATCTTATTACTTAGCTAATTTTTTGTGACTTACACCCATTGAAGGGATCTTGTCATTTAGCTTTGTTAGTAACTTACATCCGTCTAGGTGGAATTTTGTTACTTTGCCAATTTTTTGTGACTTACACCCATTGAAGGGATCTTGTCATTTGGCTTCATTAGTAACTTACATCCGTCTAGGTAGAATCTTATTACTTTGCCAATTTTTTGTGACTTACACCCATTGAAGGGATCTTGTCATTTGGCTTCATCAATAACTTACATCCGTCTAGGCAGAATCTAGTTACTTAGCCAATTTTTTTTTAGGCTCCTAGCTTTACACGCATCACGTTGGCTGAATAATTCTTTTATAGCTTTATTTCAAACATGAATACAATCTTCCATTACATTTATTGATGGTATTGTTTCAAATGCTCGATATTCCATGGTCACGGCAGTCTTCTCCCATCAAACGTTTCCAGGTGATAGTTGCCTTGCTTAGAATAATGGGCAATTTTGTGGGGTCCTTCCCAGGTTGGGCCAAGCTTCCCTAAGTTAGGTCCTTGGTAGTAGGTGTAACTTTGCACAAGACGAGATCTCCTATGTTAAATCGTCTGAGCTTCACTCTCCTATTGTAGTACTCGGCCATCTTCTGCTAGTACTTCGCTCTCTTATAGGATGCTCTGTTTCGGGATTCGTCCAAGCAATCTAAGTTGACTCTTAGTTGATCGTCATTACTACCTTCGTGGAAGACTTCTCATCTCATGCTAATGATTCCTACTTCGACTGGGATTACTGCTTCAGTGCAATAGGTGAGATTGAAGGGGGTCTCTCCTATCGGGGTTCTCACTGTAGTCCTGTACGCCTATGGAATGTTGGGCAACTCTTCTGGCCATGCGCCCTTTGGCTCATCTAACTGAGCCTTGAAGATCTTGAGTAGAGTCTAGTTCATCACATCCGTTTGGCCGTTAGCTTGAGGATGACTAGGTGATGAAAATTGGTTCTTGATTCCTAACCCTGAGCAAAACTCCTCGAAACCTCGACTGTCAAACTGCCACCCATTGTCTGATATGATCATTTGTGGTATCCCGAATTGGCAAACTATATTCTTCCGCACGAAGTTTTGGATCTTCGCCTCCGTTATGGTGGATAATGCCTCTACTTCAACCCATTTTGTGAAATAATCAATGGCAACTAGTAAAAGTTTTACCTATCTTTTACCTTAGGTTAACGAGGCGACGATGTCAAGTCTCCACTGGGCAAACGGCCATGGGGAGGCTATTTTCGTCAGTTTCTCTGATGGGATGCGTTGGACGTTCCCAAACCTTTGGCATTTGTTGCACCTCTTGACGAATTCCTTTGCATCATTTTGTAAAGTATGCCAAAAGTAACTTGTTCGGATAACTTTGCTAACTAGGGATCTCGGGCCTACATGGTCTCTTCAAATTCCTTCATAGATCTCCTCTAGAATATAATTGGCTTCCTCCTTATTGACGCATTTCAGGTAAGACATGGAGAAGCCTCTTTTGTACTGGGTGTCATTCAGGATTGTGAATCTTGCTGGCCTTTTTCTTACCTTTCTAGCCTCTTTTGTACTGGGTGAGGACTTCTTCGATGCTGGGACACTTTTGGACTTCAATCTTTAGATCTGTATTCGTTGGTCCTGCTTCTAACAACGCCTGCTTTGCTAGCTCATCTACCCACATATTTTGGCTTTTGGTGATTTGTGTGAACTCCACTCGATTAAATTCCTGTGTCAAAAGTTTCATCAACTTTAGGTATTTTTGCATCATTTCCTTATTTGCTTCAAACTCTCCCTTTATCTGACCTACAACGAGCTTTGAATCGCTCTGGAGAAGCAAGTTTTTGACTCCGAGTGCCTTCCTGACCTTTAGTCCCATCAATGTTCCTTCGTATTTAGCTTCATTGTTGGTGGCCGGGAATGTTAGTTGAACTCCGTATTTGAGCATCTCTCCCTCTGGGGTAATGATAATGACTCCTACTCAGCCCCTCTTTCAGGCTGACGAACCGTCAGTCTAGATTGTCCATCTTTCTGCTTCGTTTGTTGCTCCTTCCTCGTCTGGGATTGTGAATTCGGCATGAAGTCTGCCAATGCCTGCACCTTAATAGTTGTCTTGGGGTGGTACTCAATGATGAATTGGCTAAGCTCGATAGTCCACTGGATCATCCTTCCTGCAGCCTCAGGCTTGTTCATTGACTTCTTTATGGGTTGGTCCATCATAACCAAGATAGGGTTCGCCTGGAAGTGGGGGTGCAACTTACGTGAAGCTATAATCAAAGCGAATGCAATCTTCTCAATCCGTGGGTATTTGGCTTCTGCCCCTTGGAAGGCTTGACTGACGTAGTACACTGGGAGATGTCTTTTGTCCTCTTCTCAAATCAAAGCTGCGCTCATAGTTGTAGCTGACACTACTAAGTATAAGTACAAGTTTTCTCCCTCCTTGGATGGGCTTAGGAGGGGTGGGTTGCTCAAGTAGAGCTTGAGGTCTTAGAAAGCCTTCTCACACTTGTCCGTCCAAGCAAAAGCCTGCTTCAGCGTCTTGAAGAAGGGCAGGTATTTGTCCGTTGCTTTTGAGATGAACCTACTGAGCACTACTATCCTCCCTATGAGTTTCTGGACTTCTTTCATGGTCTTGGGTGACGTTATCTCCAGTATGGCTCGTACCTTCTCTGGGTTTACTTCTATTCCTCTCTGGGACACCATGAACCCTAAGAACTTCCCTGATGCCACCCCAAAGGTGCACTTGCTGGGGTTTAACTTCATCTGATATTGCTTGAGAGTTGTGAACGTCTCTTGGAGATCGTCCAGGTGGGCAGACTCTTCTTTGCTCTTGACGAGCATGTCGTCCACGTACACTTTCATGTTTCTCCCGATCTGTTTACTGAACATTTTGTTTACTAACCTTTAGTAGGTTGCTCTTGCATTTTTCAGCCTGAAGTACATCACCTTGTAGCAGCAGAGCCATTGGCATGTGATAAATGCAGTTTTTTCCTGGTCTTCCTACTCCATTTTTATTTGGTTGTACCCCGATAATGTATTCATAAAAGTCAGGAGTTTATGTTCTGCTGTGAAATCCACCAGCTGATATATCCTTGGTAGGGAGGAGCTATCCTTTGGGCAGGCCTTGTTCAAGTCTGTGAAGTCCACACACATTCTCCATTTTCCATTTGTCTTCTTCACAAGGACGACGTTTGCCAGCCAGTCCAAGTAGTAGGCCTCGCGGATGAAGCCCGTTGCTAATAGTTTATTTACTTCATCCTTTACTGCCTAGTTTCGTTTTAGAGCAAACACTCGTTGTCTCTACTCGACGGGCTTTTTCTTGGGGTTAACATTTAACTTGTGTTGGATGATCTCTATGGATATGTCTGGTATGTTCTCATGGCTATAGCGAAGATGTCTAGGTTCTCCTTAAGGAGTTGGACTAGTTTTTTCTTCATGTCTGTACTCATGGACATCCCTATTCTTGTAGTCTTCGTTGGCTCTCCGTCTACCAGCCCCACAATTTTTAGGGCTTCCACCTTCTCCTCTTCTTTTTCCTCGATCATCCACGTATGGTTTTCTTTTGCAGCCAACACTGCTTGGTAGCACTCCCAAGCCAATACTTGATCTCCTTTTACTTCACCTACACCATTTTTCGTTGGAAACTTTACCTTCAGGCAATAAGTGGACGTGGCTGCCTTCCAACGATTGAGTGTGGGCCTCCCGATGATCACATTGTATGAAGAGGGGTAATCTACCGCTAGGAAGTCCAACTGACGACTCAATTGTCGTGGATAAGACGCCACTATGATTGTCAACGTCACTATGCCTTTGGGAAACACTCTGTTTCCACTGAAGTTGACAAGAGGGAACTTAAAAGGGCGCAGCCTTCTTGGATCCAACTTTAGCTGTTGAAAAGTAGAGAGGTAGATGTTGTCTGCGGAGTTGCCATTATCCACGAGGATTCTCTTAGTGTTGAACCCTTCTATCATAAGCATTATGACCAAGGGGTCATCATGTGGCTGCTTCACTCCTCTGGCGTCTTCTTCCGAGAAAAACATGTTCCTGTCTGTTTGTCTTTGCTTCAAGGGTGGTGTCCTATGGATGCTGTTCACCTGCCTCTGATATGATTTCTTTAGGGATCTGAATGACCCACCTGTGATCGTTTTTATCTCCCCGATCACACTTGGTGGATGTTGGGATGTGTGGCCTTTGTCTCTTAGTCAGGCTTCGCGCTTGTCCTTGTTGTCATCCCTGGACCTGTTGGGCTCTCCCTTTTTTACAAACCTCTACAACTTCCTTTTTCGTATGAGTTCCTCTATTTGCTCCTTCAATCCTTGCAATCTTCTGTGTAGTAGCCGTGGTCCTTGTGGAAACGACAATATTTCTTCTTATCACGTACATTGGGTGACAAATGTAACGGCCTTGGCCATTTGAGGTAGTGCTCATCTTTAATCTGCGCCAAAATTTTGTCAACAGGCATAACTAAAGGAGTTAATTTTACCGTCTGAAGAGCTTTATCGTCTTTCCTTTTACTCCCGTTGCTATTCTAACGATCTGTACACTCCCTTTTTCATTCTCTCCAATCATCTTCCTTCCTTCCCTTCTCATTGGACTTCTCTACATCTTTTATTGCTGCTAGGGTGTCTTTGGCGTTCATGTATTTCTGCGCCTTCAAAAGCATCTTTGCCATCGTCTTTGGGGGATTCTTCATGAGTGAGACCACAAACTCTCTAGACTTCAATCCAGCTTTAAAGGTTGTTAGCTGCACCTTGTCATCAGCTTCGTCGACCTCTAAAGTTTCTCAAGTGAAACGCTTCACGTACGACCTCAGGGTCTCCTTTTCTCTTTGTTTAATAGTAAGTAAGTGGTCTACTAGCCTTCTCGGGTGTTGTCCCTTGACGAAGTGGTGTAAGAAGGAATTGCCCAACTACTCAAAGCTATTGATGGACGATGTTGGTAACATCGTGAACCACTCCCTCGCAGCTCCTTTGAGAGTGGTGGGGAAAGAGTGGCACAGTATTTCATCAGGAGGTTGTTGAAGGCCTAGAGTCGTCTTGAAAGTGTTGAGGTGATCCAGAGGGTCTTTTAGTCCGTCGAACAGTTCATGTTGTGGTAAGCGAAATTTTGACGGCACTGGGCATTCTAGGACTGCAGACATGAAGGGTGAATCTGTCGTCCTGACTGTTCTATCCAGGTTTCGATCCGTTTTTCCCTTAATGAGGTTCCGTATCTTGTCCATCTCCTTTCTCATTTCTCAGAGAAGATTCGAGCTTGGTCCTTCTGGAGTGGCGGGTCTTCGACGGTCACTCCTTTTCTGATTATCTCCATTGTCCTCTTGGTTAGTCCTACATCGATTTTTCTCTTGCTGAAGTCGCAGCCTCATCTCCTGGTTCTGTCTAGTAAACTCTTCCACAGTAGTTGTAAGTGTCTGGATTTGCAAGGCCAATGTTGCAGAATCTTGGTTGGACTCCATCTGAACCTGGGAATTGAGTGGAACTACGCTCTCAGACCTAAGTATGAAAATGTCATTCCCCACAGATGGCGCTAAGCTGATGATGCGAAAATCGTCAGTAGTGTAGGTTCGTCCAGATGGAGTTGAATCCTCATAATTGTACTTGCAAATATAGTGTAAGGCTTTCCTCAAGTGGTCACCGGTGTGGTGCTTGCTACAACGCCTCCGATGGTAAAGTCAGTATATAGAAGCTTCTAAGGAAATAAGAAAACTTAGAATATCAGAGTTACGTATATTAGTGTATTCTGGGTGTGTGTATGTGTAACTCGTCTGGTTCTGATGAGTGTGTATATATATAGCTTCAATAATTTGTAGCCATTGGGTTCTTAATTCTGGCTTTAGTGCTCCTTTCGTAACGCCTCAGGACTTGTTAATGCTGATTTTGATGAGCTACCAACGATTTGACAACTAATCGGTAATTGCCTGCCCGAGGCATTGAAACTTCTTATTAATGGCTTGCCTTTCTTTGTCCATGCCATGGCTAGGTGGACGAAAATATTTGATGAGGTTGTTTGGGCAAGAGAGTTCGTTGGTCCTATCAAAAATTATGCTGGATGATAATATTTCTTATAATAAAATTAATTTTTTATCATCTCTTTGATGAATTTTTTAATATTTTTATTTTTAATAGAATCAATGAAGTCTTCAAGTTCAAGAATAATGAAAAACCCACATGAAAATTTTAGGTATTATTTTTTAGATGTTGTACAAAAGGTTTTCTAATTAAAATTAAGTATGAGATGGACCACTGTGCCTTTTTGACGTAATGGTCATTTCAAATACAAGTTCTTATAAAGTGAGGAGGCATCAGACAAGTTTATAAGTCTCTAGAGAGGGTCATTCTACCGTACCCCTTATATTTTTTGGGGGGTACGGTACCCACCCATATCTGAACCATTGACTTGGTGTTGTTATCATCTTAGCTGTTAATTTAATTTTAGTAGAAACCAGTTACTGGCAAAGCAAGTCAGTGTATATAAACTAAAAAAATAAAATTCTGATGGTCTCTCTTAGTTTTTTTTCTCATGCGTTCTCCGATTTTTCTTCCTTTCTTGCGTTCTTCGCTTCCTCTTGTGTTCTTTGGTAAAGGTTTCTTTCTTTCTACAAAAAATTGAAGGTTTCTTTAAAGGATGATAATCGTTTTGATATTGTTAAAGGTAAGAATCAAAACGATAAAACCCTATTTTGACAACTATTGTTTTGTTTCCCTTTTTTCTTTATTAGTTTCTTGTGGGTATTGTGTATGGGGTGGGTGAGGAAGAGTCCTCAATCTTCTTCTGGTCTGTTTGGATGGCATGGGATTTCGTTTAGGATTTGGATTTGGGTGGGTAACTTAAAAAGAGAAGAATTTGTATTTGACCCAAATCCATCCTGGAATTCAAGTTCCAAATCTATTGATTTCAAATCCATCACTAACTGTGGAATTTGGGAAATCCTTCCACAACGCTCGCGTATTCACTGCCTCAAGCTGCGACAACAATGTTAAAGCCGCAACCACCACGGTGTTCAGGTTTGTCTCTCTTAGCCTATCTAAGTTCGTTTTGGGTTGGTCTATATTTCTGTTTTTGTTTGTATTTGAGTTGTGTGGGTTTCGTTTGGATTTTTCTGTGTGGGTCTGTATCTACTAGTAAGCAGGTTGGTTTAGTTTTGTTAAGAAATTGTTGAAGATATTTTTTTAGAGTTTTGAGTTGGTCTAATTGAAATGCAATGAATTGTTTGATGAAATGCCTCTATAAGCTATGTATTTTAATGCATGATAACTTTTTGGATGACAGTGGTGATAACTTTTTAACTAGTTTAACATAAGATGTTTGCTTTGTGTATAGCTACATTGATTTCAAAGTTTGTCCTGTTGGTAGATTTGTATCAATGCTTAGTCTGTGATGAAAGAAGACTGCCTAGTGCTAAATATGTAATTGATTCCTTTTGTTTCCATAGAACAGGCAGAACCTTTTTTTTTTCATGTCTAATAAGCATTTTGATGGCTTTGCTTAGCCCTGGAATAGCTTTGAAATATATTTGTAATGTTGAGTAGATAACATCAATTCATCTCAATCCAACATCCTCTTTTTCACTTCTTAGTAGTTCTTTCATAGTTTTTCTCCCTTATATTAATCGCAATGTGTGGGATGCTTATGCCAAGGTATGGTCCCAAATTATGACTCTTTTTTCGCTTAAATTATGATGGGGTATTCTTTGTATTTGCAATTTTGGAACTGGTTGGTCTTTTTTTTGGGTTATGTTATACTACCTGGGTTAGTTTTATTTTCCTCTTGTTATACTGTTAAGGGAGTGCCATTGGCCATTGCACTGGGGCATTGAATTTTTCTAATTATATTTTTACATACTGTGGTAATATTCGTGAATTTAAGATTCAGTTGCTTTGTTTGCTGGGTTTCTCAATTTGTTTGTTTGCTTTGATGTGTTCTATTCTGATTGTAGGGGTTGCAAAGGCAGTAAAAAACATTGTAGTTGTAAAATTTAAAATACAAAATTTTGTTACTGATATGTTAGTCTAAGTTTTTATGAAACTGAATTTCTGTGGATTCCTTGCCTGACTAACAATGTTGAAAATGCAAGTTCTGCAAAAAGTAGATTTCAAAATGTAAATAATTTAAGTGGTTACAATGTGCTGGCCTTTCAGTTCGAAAATTATAGAGTATGTTTGGAAAGCTTGACAACTATTTGCAAAGTGCAAACAAGTTCTGAACCTGTTAGAATTTTATGTTAAACTATGGTCTTTTGTGAGAACGATATTTATTGAGATTTGCTATTATAAATTAGTAGATTTCAATAGTTTTGTTTCAATTGTGCTAACTCACTGCTTGTCTTTTTATTTTTTTTAATAGAAAATTTCAAAAGCTTGTGCTTATAAGAACAAAGTTATTGACAATTCGGAGGTCATTAAGATCTTGTTTGGACCTATTGTTCCTTTTAGATGTTATTTTGGCCTTAACTTACACAGTACTATTGTTTTGTGTAAAGGATTAAATTCTAAATGCTGTATTTTAATATATTCACGTCTTGTAGCTTCTTGTCAATTTTCTTGTAGTTGAATATTGCTAGTAGCTTTTGCTTTGATGTAATTGGCTTTGTAATTGTGCAGCCTTTTATTTCCATAATATCCAATCATTTCTTAGGGGGAAAAAGGAAAGAAAAGAATTTGTTGTTTTTCATTTCTACATACGCATTTGGTTCATAGTCATGATGCAAGGGTCCATTGTGAGTCTATCTTATTAATTTTTGGATGTATCAGTTTGAAGAAATATCACTTTCTGACGATATAATCTATGCCTTCAACAATTTGAGTCCCGTTAACTATACTTTTGGACTATATATTTTATTGAGCCGATTTAATTATATAACAGTACAAATCATACTTATATATATATATATATATATAAACAATAGTGCAAGAATTATTATACTTTGGGTTCTTTGTTAAGTCAAATAGGAACTAAGTGTGGTTAAACTTAGTTTACTTACTTAAGTTTGTGTTTTTATTTTTAGTTTGTGCCCTTATTCCTATTGTCATGTTTATCAGATACACATACACCTCTACTATGTCATGGGTGCTGGCAATGACAAGCATGGGACTTATCATTGCTTCGAGTTATTAGAGTGCCATGAATATGTTAGCATCAACCATCAGAAGTGTGTAGTACTTGGAGATTTGAGAATTGTAACTCTTTTTTAGGGATTGAATACCTTACTTTGTATATTTTGATTTCGTCATATTGATGTGTAAATATGTAAATGCAGCAAAACATGTTGTACCTTTGGTTCTTTAATTAATTTCTAACACATGATTACATTGATCAATATAATACAAATAATGTTAATATTCAATGTAATACAGATATAATTTGTCCTCTCCATTGATAGTGATTGCAATGGATGCAGTTTGCAAATAAATGTTAATTGATATACCTAGACTAATCTCATGGATGCTATGATGATATGCAAGTTCTGATTAGGTGTGTGAGTGACGATATGTTAATTTGCATAATTTGCATCTTTTAGAGGGATTCGTAGGATTTAAGGGTATTTCGTGATTTAATAAATAAATAAAATCATTATAATGTGGAAAATTGTTAGACCTCGAAAGTGACGTGACAAAGTATTATAAGGTCAACTAATAATCAAACGTCTTTAGTTTTTTTAGATTACTAATCATTACCTCGTGTGATGCACTGAATGTGATGCATTCAATAGTTAGCGATTAAATATTTTCAATGTTATAGTTAGTTAAAAATGAATGAAATTCAATATTTAGTTCAAAAATGTTACTAAAATTAAAATGTAGAAAGTTTAAGAAAAATAATAATTTGGAAAATTATTTTATTGATCTTAAATCCAAATCCAAAGTTAGGTATCCAAACAACGGAATTTCAAATCCTTCATTGTACAAAAAGGTCAGAACAAGGAATTTAAAAATTAATGGATTTTGTAAGTTCTGTAGTCCTTTTGTATTGGATTTTACAATGAATTTGTAGAGGTGGGAATTTTAACTAGTGAGATAAATTATACAACGTTGGTAATTTTAACAAGTTTGATCCTCGGGTAAGCTTTCGAGGACGAAGTTCATATCTCTTATCTATGTACATTTTAGGCATTAAAGACAAGCTTGTTTCTACCAAATTTTCTCATCCACATTAATGAAGGAGGTTACAACTTAAATAGGGTTTCTTAATACATCATAACCTTCCATGTGTAGGTTGGTTAGGCAGACTAATTGGATATTTCTGTACATCTGGCTTGCCGAAAGGTAACAGTGATCTTGCTAGCTGGAGTGCACTGCTCATGGGTCTTATCCTCATTAATGTGGCTAAAGCAGCAGGTAAAGGTCATTTAATGCGGTGATGAGGTGTTCTAGAGTAGGGAGCTCCCCCCTTGTGTCAGCTTTTTCTCTTCCTATCCTGTTGTCCTGTTTTCTCTTTAAATTTCCAAAGTAAATACTGTCCAACCTCGTGACTTTTTCCTCTTCTCGGGTCTCAAGGCCAGATGTTGTCCTTTCAGTGCTCCCTTTACACACTTCGGCGATCCTTTTCCTCTATTCATTCTCTTCGGAAACTACCTCCTTACTGATTTAAAATCAAGGCTTTTTAAATCTATTGCTTTTAAAATTAATGGGTTTCAAATCAAGCAAATAGAGTGGTTGTAACATTTTTATTGTCATTTTGGTCTTGCAAATAGAGGTTTCAGGGGGTATTTTGGTCAATTTTAGGTTTTATGGTAATTTTGGCCATTTTTTAAGTTTCAAGGTCATGTGGTCATTTTTTTGTCCTATGGGTATTCTGGTCATTTTCAAGGTTTTATTATTATTTTGGTCATTTTTTAGGTTTTAGGGTAATTTAGGTCTTTTTTTTTTTTAGTTTCAAGGCCATTTGGTCAATTTTTGTTATTTGATTTTAAGGGTATTTTGGTCAATTTTTTAGGCTTCGTGCTTATTTCGGTCATTTTGGTAAAAAAAAAAAATTTAAGTTTTAGGGCAATTCTAGTCCTTTTTTAGGTTCTAAGGGCATTTCGATCATTTTTTAGGTTTTAGGGGTATAATGATACAATCAAATAAGGAAACCATCAAATGTGAGAAAAAAGAAGGGAACCACCGAATGTGACAAAAGTACAGTCACATGTAATGTTAGTACTACGTAATATGAGTACGGTACAATTAAATGTGAGAAAAAAAATAAGGGAACCACTGAATGTGACAAAAGTACAATCACATGTGATGTTGGTATTGGACAATGTGAGGACGGTACAATAAAATGTGAGAAAAAAAAATTAAGGGAACCACCAAATGTGGCAAACGTACAGTCATATGTGATATTGATATTGCACAATGTGAGAATGGTACCATCAAATGTGAGAGAAAAAATAAGGGAACCACTAAATGTAACAAAAGTACAATTATATGTGATGTTGGTACTGCACAATGTGAGGATGGAATCGTCAAATATGAGGAAAAAAAGTAAAGGAACCACTAAATGTGAGAAAAAAAACTGCCACATGTGATGTTGGAATCGTCAAATGTGAGAAAAAAGTAAGGGAACCACTAAATGTAAGAAAAGAACTGTCACATGTAATGTTAGAACTGCACAATGTGAGGATGGAACCGTCAAGTGTGAGAAAAAAGTAAGGAAACCATCCAATGTGACAAAAGAATTGTCATATGTGATGTTGGAACTGCACAATGTGAGGATGGAACCGTCAAATGTGAGAAAAAAAGTAAAGGAACCACCAAATGTGAGAAAAGAACTGTCACATGTAATGTTGGAATTGCATAATGTAAGGATAGAACCGTCAAATGTGAGAAAAAAGTAACTTGGTGTAGCAGGTTACCTACTAGTGGGTACCGTACCCCCTCTTTTTTTGGAGGGTACCGTAGAATTACTCTTGAAACAAAGGCTAAAGATTGATGAGCAAACAAGCAATTTAGTCAAATATAAATAGTTACCAATATTTCTTCACCAAGCCTCGTTTGCCACACCTTTCCCAAAATAAATATATTAAATGCGGGGCAAAATTTAGGTATGATTTTTTTGGTGTTGTACAAAAGGTTTCTCAATTAAAAATTAACCATGAGATGGACCAACACCCACCCTTAGAGTGATGTTTACTCCATAAATACAAGTTCTTGTGGAGTGGGGTGGCAAAAGTCGTAGTTCAAGTCACTAGGAATGAGTTTCATACGAGAAGGTACTTGGATTCAAATGATACCATGTCAGTGGTATCAAAATCCAATAATTGAAAGGCATGTTTGCAAAAAATAACAGTCTCACTAACAAATGAAAGACATGTTAGTAGGTAGTTATTTTTGTACAAATATCTCTCATTGGATTTTGATACAGAAGGCATGATATCATTTTATGCAAAATACTTTTTCATTTCATATACATATACACTCAGATTAAACTAGAGTAGAATTCTTTATTAGAGGAAAAAGAAAAAAACAAAAAACAAACAAACAAACCATGAGATAACATTGATAAATGCAACAAAAAAGGTGTCATATTTCCCTAAAAATAATTGATTCAATTACATGACTCATTCATCAATATAACCGCATTATTGAATTTAATAGTGTAACCTAAGATATCATAAATTTTTTTGAGAAGAACCTAAGATATCATAATTAAGACTTGGAAAATGCTTAAGTTAGTAATTAATTGTAGTATAAAAAGTTTATAAATGCGACTATGAATGTTAAAATTACTACCAAATTTGACTATATGTGACTCATTGTCCATCATATGCCGATGGCCCATCCACGAGAAACAATGAACTTAAAATTACCGATCGAAATTCCAATTGTCCATCATATACCGATGGCCCATCCACGAGAAACAATGAACTTAATATAACGGATCAAAAGTCCAAAAAGAGCACTAATAACTAATAATGTGGCGTAGAAGAAAGTTCTGCAGACAAATAATAGTGACCCCTTTTAGGCCGTCACGCATCAAACCAAAGTTCTAGGCGTCTATTATTGCTTTCTCAATTTGCAATAACTGTGATGTAATTCATACGATAGGAATGTCGAATATTGATGCTACACATTTCCTTGTTATGTTGCTAACCAGACTTTCTCATCAAGAGACTGCAAAAAGACTTGCATACATACTTTCCAATATACATGGTGTGGGTTTGGATTCACGTCCACGGCCACATTTTGCTTCTTTGCGCGTTTTCAACCCTTTTTTTTTTTCACGCGTATCAAGGTAATGCGGTTACTGTTTATGTACTGTTCATGAACAGTAGCCACAAACGTTGACTTTTCAAACGTGAATAGTGCATCTGTGAACTATTCACGGACCCACAAATATCACTTTTCAACAACTTTTTCATTAAAAATGGGTCGCACGGTACTATTCACACATTTAAAAATTATTTTGTTACAGTGTTTTCAGTTTTCAGTTTTCAGTTTCAGCAAAATAAGTTCTATCCAAATGGACCCATAGTTAATTCCATCAAATAAGAGGGGAATGGCCAGTGATTGACCCCCTTTAGGCCATCACGCATCAACCCAAAGTTCTAGGCGTCCATTATTGCTTTCTCAATTTGCAATAATTGTGATGTAATTCATACGACAGGAATGTAGAATATTGATGCTATACATTTCCTTGGTATGCTGCTAACCAGACTTTCTCATCAAGAGACTGCAAAAAAACTCGCACACATACTTTCCAATATGCATAATTAATTCCATTAAATAAGGAAGGAATAACTAGCTATTGACCCCCTTTTCGGCCATCACGCATCAACCCAAAGTTCTAGTCTTCCATTATTGCTTTCTCAATTTGCAATAATTGTGATGTAATTTATACGTCAAAAATGTAGAATATTGATGCTACACATTTTCTTGGTATGCTGCTAACCAAACTTTCTCATCAAAAGACTACAAAAAAACTCACATACATACTTTTCAATATGCATAGTTAGTTCCATCAAACAATGGAGGAATAATTAGTGATTGACCACAATCCATGATAACAAGGGCTAATGGATCACATAAAAAAGATTAAAAACCTAATTAGAGTGTGTCCGCTCTGATACCACTTGTTGGGTTATAGATTAACCTCGGTTAATTAATTAATTTACCCAAGTTGATTATTTAGATCAAATTACATGCAATACCGTGGAGACCTAAACAAATCACCAAATAATCTAGAGTGCAACGGAAAATAAATTGATACGCTAATTTGTTGACAAATGAGAAAAACCTTCACAAGGCAAAAACCTCACCGAGTGAAAAATTGTTGTGTACTAACCTGTATTTTGGTTAAGAGTAGATTTCCAAAATTACCTTCCATTTCAGAGTTAAAATGTCTAAACTTAAGCTACCCTTTGGTGAGGTGCAAATAAATAATCAAGACACATTTCTGGTTTTTTTTTTTTTTTTTTTTTTTTTTTTTTTTTTTTTTTTTCTTTTCTCTTTTAGATTGTAATTCATGTATTTTTTTCGAGGGGGGGGGGGTATAAACACCTATATTTCGCAATACATACCAAATAGAATTGGTAAAAAAATAAAATAATTGGAATATTCCATTACTAATACTAACTTGTAACACCATGCATATGCATGGATACGTTTAAAGATATATAATAAGATGCATAATATAATTCATATATATAAAATTTAAATACTATTGATAATCATTTTTATTTTTTATTAACTCTTTAAAAAATTTTTAATTTTTTTAAGGATATTATTAGGTATAAAATGTAATTTGTCCATGTTTAAAAAAAAAAAAAAATTATTGTGAAGCACTTTTTTTTTTTTTTTTTTTTTTTTTTACGATTCATTTATTCTAGACTTTTTGGTTTTTGTACTTAATAACTCACTTGATGAAAATTTATGATGTGATCCCACATTTGATTCTAAAATTAAGAAATAAAACTCTTTAAGAATAAATAATTTATGACACATGATGCAAAATTGGAACTCTAATTTGGAATTCTAATTTAAGTTTCTCTCAACTTCACCTATTATTATATATATAGATTAATGAAAGCGGGGGTGTTTTTTCTCTTTAGGTTTGAAGTGAAGTGTTATTCCCCTAAACCTAAAGGGAGGGGAGTGTAATTACCCATAAAAAAAAGCAAAGAAACTTTTAAATACAATAAAAAATGAAAATAGAGCAACATCTTCAATATATATATATATATATATATACATAATGCAAATTTACAATCTAATAATAAGCAAAAATAAAGAAACATAAACCATAACCATCAATTGTAGCAACCTAGATGCAAATTTTGGGTAGATTTTACTTCATGGTTAGATGATTGATGATGTCAATCTTGTTTAAAGTTATCATAACATGTTCAACAGCTAGCCTGAGTTATGAAAGGAATAAGATATTGGGAAAAAGAAAAGTTCATATAGCCAAAATGAAAGGAATCAACGATCATTATAATCTTGAAAATGGATGTCAATCTTGTTTAAAGTTATCATAACATGTTCAACAGCCTGGGTAATGGTAACCATCTGAAAACAAAACATCAAACATGTGGTGAGATGATCGGTGTTAATGTTTAAACTAAATATATTGACCATTCAAAGGTTAATCTAAAAATTGCATTGCAAACTAAATTGAAATAAAACTTACCTATTGCATTTGCCTTCGGGTTTGCTGGGCACTGATCCAAAATTCCAAATAAGATATTGGGAAAAAGAAAAGTTCACATCTAAATTGAAATGAGCAAAAATGAAAGAAATCAAGGATCATTATAATCTTGAAAATGGATTTATAGGGTGATTTGTAATCTAGACTCTACTTTTGTGATGACCGTTACGGTCTTGAAAACTGAAGAGGTTGGGAAGATTCTTTTAAATTTATATAAAAAAAATATATATATACATATAATTAAAAAAAACTAACGTTGTTCAGCTTTAATCCAAAAAAAAAAAAAAATTAAATTAAATATTTAATTTTGCAAAGCTAATAGTGCACATTTTAGGACGTGAATACATTTGGGATTTTTTTTTTTTAAAGTGCGTGAATATTAATGGAATGTAGCCGGAAGCTTCCTTAACAAAAGAAAAGAAAAGAAAAAAAATTAATGCCCTTCTTCACGGAGCGGGGGCGTTCGCCACTTTTGGCAATATATTGGATGACATTCGCATGCTCTCAGCTGTTTTCCAGTTTGTAGACTTTGTTTCTGTTAGTCGCCTTTGTAATACAGTGGCTGATGCTTTAGCTAAAAAAGCCAAGCAAGTTGCTGGGGATCAAGTGTGGTTGCATGATGTGCCAACAGACATTGCCCCTTTAGTTCTACGTGATGTACACTGATTCTGAGTTTTGCTTTCAATAAATGGCCCAGGTGCTTGATCTGGCTTCTCAAAAAAAAAAAAAAAAAAAAAAAAAAAAAAAAAAAACCTCTCTAATTAATGTACGTATATTATTAGTGTATATTATTAGTGTACTGACTCATCCTCTTCTTTTTGAAAATGTTTTTAATTATTAGAAAATGTACTATTAAAGGAAATTGCTTTTAATATGAATACCGTGTGACATTATTAAGGTTATTAAATTTTCCTTTTTCAAAACAATGCCTTTTAGGTTGCTAAGAATTAAAATCGTGGGGAATAAAAATGGGAAATTTTATGGATTAATTAAAGGACCTTATAGTGGATAATTATAAAAATGATGGAATTTAATTATAGTGGACATTTAAGTTTCTTTATTATTTATTGGTGACATAATGAGCCAACTCCTAACATGAACTGGGATAAAGAAAGCACACTCTTGACTCTCGAGATTCTTCAACTAACACGCATATCCATTCAACAATGTCTAAATGCCCCCGAAAGAGGGGCCACATGGCTAATAACCACCAATAACATCACAATCGAAGGTACAATTAGTACACTTCAACTAAATTAAAATTACATATGATCTGTTTGTAAAGTTCCATTATTGAAGCTGACAATGATGGTGATGAGAGAAAAGGCATAAAATAAATCATCTAGACCACACCCACACAAATATTACAAACGAGTCCTGACACTCATGTATACATGTGCAGCTGCAGTAGACAGACATTAACACCAAGGTAAAAGAAAACCATTAGAGTAAAGGCACTAGATAGAACCCCTTCAACTTCATGCAATTGCTAAGTGAAATTTACCATCCAGGTTAAATGTATCGCCTTCAGAGGCAATCTCTGCTACTTCCTGATATGTAATTTGAAATATGAAAAGAATTAGTAATGATTCTTAGCATGTGTAGCGAATAAAAAAAAAAAGTGAAAAAGAGTAAAAAATAAAATAAAGAACAAATTAATGAACAAGACTGAAATAAATTGCCGCAGAGTAGCAGAAATAGAAAATTATTAGGTACTCTTGAAACAGGGAGAAATGGTACTCTCTCCTCTCATTCATGATAGACCCTATCATGAATTTAATGAATGGACCCAATCATGAATGTGAGAGGAGGGAATATAGTTATCCGAGCTACGAAGTACCTAAGAATTACTCAACAACAACAAAATATATCTAAAATCATGTGAAAAAGATATGACTTACTTTGTTAACCTCACATTAAAAGTGGTTACCCCTGCCATCCTCCAAAATCTTGCCTTGTTCACCGCCATTGTTACGTATAGCAAATCCTTCATGTTGTCCAATAATAAGAAATAAGCATGTCTCCATGACCGCTTTAGAATCAAAGAACTGCATATGCCCCAAAAACCTACAGCAAATCCAATTCCTGCCCCAACATAAAACCATTTCTTGAATTCATCTCTATTGTCCTTGTCATCTTCAGTACTGCCATTGTCAGTTGGTAAACTTTGGTTTGGTGTTTCTTCACCTGGACACTTTTGTGTCAGTGGAGGCCCACAAAGAGCCCTATTTCCAGTAAAACAAGTTGCATCAAAGCCTTGGAGTTGAGTGCCTGAAGGAATTTTTCCAGATAAATTGTTGAAAGATAGGTCTAGGTGGCTCAAAAACTGTAATTCTGACATACTTGATGGGATTTCACCTGAAAACCGATTCCTTGACATATCAAATGATTCTAACTGCTTCAACTGACCAATAGTTTGCGGAATTTCTCCAATTAAGTTGTTTTTAGATACGTTTAGCACAACTAACTCCAAAAGGCTAGTGATTTCAGTAGGAAGTTTTCCTGTCAAGTTGTTGCTTGAAAGGTTAATGATCTTTAGCAGTCCAAGATTTTTGCCAAACTTGTACTCCCTTCCTTTCAATGTAACCATAGCACTGTCAACAAAATCTTCTTTATGCCAGTAAATGTTTTCTCTATTTAAGCTCCAATGAACACCCTCAAAGAGATTAATAGAAGAGTCAGCTTTGTGAGCCATGGCAGTGAAATTATTGAGGCACTGTGGTATAGTTCCAGAGAAGTCATTTAAAGAGAGATCCAAGATTCGTAAATATTTCAACTTACATGAATCCCATGGTATGCTTCCACTAAACTTATTGGAATGTAGGATAAGAACAATCAATTGTGGTAGGTCTTCTGCAATCCACGTTGGTATTTTTTCGGAGAATCTATTGTTTCCCAAGTCCATCAATCTCAAGTTGCTACAATTTTTCAAGGAATTAGGAAAATCTCCAGAGAAAGTGTTATTATGTAGCCTCAATGTCCGGAGATTCGACAAGAAGCTGAAAGAGCTTGGAACTTCACTAGAGAAATTGTTGTTTGCCAAATTCAAGATAAGTAGATTCGGCCAATCCATAAAACAATTAGGAAGTTGCCCAGATAATAGGTTATCAGATAGGTCTAGAAAACCCAACCGCCCATCATTGATTTTACAAAGAGGTGAAAGTGGCCCCAAAAAGCGATTTCTGGAGAGATTTAAGGAGTAGACAATAGTTGAAAAAAATGGAAGTGGACCCTCTAAATGGTTAGCACTCAAATCAAATAGTGGTTCATTCAAACTCGTTGTCGACACATTAGGTAGCTGTCCATGTATTTGGTTGCTAGAAATATTTAAACTATATAATCTAGGAGACAAGTTCGCAAACCACTCTGCTGGAACGGTATCAGAAATTTCAGCATTGGAGATGTCAAGGAAGGTAAAATTCCTTTGGGTTCGGATCCAATTTGGAAATCTAGGCCCTAACTTGCAAGATCTCAAATGTAGTTCATCCAATTGGAAAGGGGGAACCCAATTGAAGTCAAATTCAAGAGTAAGAGAATTACCAGATAAGTCCAATGACAATAATTTGGAAAGATTTGAGAAATGTGCTTCAGAGATGACATCTTGCAAATAATTCAACGAAACATCCAAATGCTCCAAATTATGAAGGTTTCCAATGGTTTTTGGCATAGTCCCATTTAA
Organism: Quercus ilex subsp. ballota; assembly: GCA_032727855.1. Classification (NCBI taxonomy): domain Eukaryota; kingdom Viridiplantae; phylum Streptophyta; class Magnoliopsida; order Fagales; family Fagaceae; genus Quercus; species Quercus ilex. The sequence continues at coordinate 10,295,859 of CM064916.1, forward strand.
TTTGTTGAACGAAAGATAAATCCCTTTTAATGATGGAAACATTGCAAAATCAGGCAATGATCCCCATAATTGGTTCCTTGCTAAAAACAAAACCTCTAATGAGTCTTTTGCACATCCAAACAAGTCATTGATATGCTCAATGAGTTGTCCCTTGAGATTGTTCCCTGCCAAACCCAATTCACGTAAAGTACATATATCCCCAAAGAATTTTGGAATGTCATTAATTTCATTATCACGGAGTTGCAGACTTTCAAGAGAAGTAAAAGATTTTGAATGATTGAATTGGGAAAAAGATGAAAGACTCATTAGAGGAAGATTACAGGCCGACATATCCAAGATTTTTAAATTAGGGAGACTACTCACAACTTCAAGCCAGTCATTGGCAACACCGAGATTTGTAAAACTTAGGTCAAGATCTTCTATTGAAGACATATGAGACAACCATTCAAGATTTTCAGATTTTGTCAAATTATTCCCTCCAAGATGAAGATATTGCAAGCGTGAAAGGTTTCCAATAAGCTGATGTGGAATTGGCCCACTAAGATTGGACCAAGAGAGATCAAGGTGTTCTAAGTTACTTAGAGAACCAATGAACTCTGGGATATGGCTATGATTAAAATCATTGAAACCGAGATCCAAATAAGTCAAATAAGGCAACTCCAGTATTGAAGGACTAATCATACCTCTAAAATTAGAAAAACCAAGCTGAAGCTGAATTACATGGCCTGTTTGGTTGCTGCAGTGAATCCCTTGCCAGTTGCAGCAATTCTTTTTTTCTTCTTCGCTCCCCCATGAAGAGAGCCAGCCTTGGGGATCACTACTGATTCCTTTTTTGAACATGAGCAGCGCTTGTCTCTCACCTTCTGGGCAGCTGATGTTGTTAGCATCTCCAACCCTTGGAATGAATCCGCCAAGGGCTAATCTCAAGTGCACTAAAACGAAGAGCGTTAAAAATGCATAAGGAAGCTTAAAGGACCTTCCATCCATGATCATAGTCATGACCAATGAACATACATGCAATTGATATGAAGAAGATAAGGATGTGGAGAACATAGAGAAAGTATAGTAGTGTGGTTTTTCTTTTGAGTACTCAGAACCCCAACCATCAACCATATTTATAACTTTTTGTTTAATGAAAGAGTAGTTAAAATACCACATAAATTGCTGTAATTTTTTTTATAACTATCTTAGGTGTCAGATTGTGATTGGCTGTCAGTCATTTTTTCATGAATCCATCACTTCTTTTTCACCATTTAGGGCACGCTTGGTAAACTATAATAGACACTGTAATGTAATAGATATTTCTATAGCATAACTATTCGGTTGTTTGGTTATATTTTTATTATAATGAATAGTTATTCCTTATGAATAACTATTCTTCAAAATGAGAAATAACTATTCCTTATCAAAAGTATTGAATATCTATTCATTCACCTTATGTAAGAACTATTCCTTATCATACACATGAGGGCACCCAAATGTGATGAGGCCTTCTCTGTACAGGCTTATCAGATATGGACTAACCAATATGTTATGAACAGCTATGTTATGTTATTAATCATGAGAGAATTATTTTGTTTAAATGCATTGTAAAAAGTTAAAAGCTCTCATGAAAATAAGAAGTTTCTGATGAAAAAAAAGCTGTTCAATAAAGATAAAAGTTTCTGAAGTTCTGTTATGTTATAGAGATAAAGTTTCTGAAGAAAGTATAAGTTCATGTTAAGAAGTTATTAGATATTTGTTTTTCTTTATGAAACGATAAGTTCTATAATTATGAGAGTTATAATATTTTATAAGAAGAAGTTTATGAAGGAAAGTTTTATTAAGACGCTTCCAGTTTAAGACAAAGTTACCGATTATCTGATTTTAAGTTAAAATGATTATTTTGTAATGAAAATATATATGGTGACTTTGTAAGAAATGAAAGAAAATTCAATCCGAAGGGTTTTCGATAATATTATTTTGATAAGAAAAAGGAGAACAATTATTTTCCTACAAGAAGCGTATAAGTTATTATTATAAATAGTATAAAATATTATGCATGAAAAGATGTTCTCCTATCTGAACAATTATAAAATGAAACGAATTGATTTACATGCATCCTTATTAAATTCTCATATATCTTACATTTACTGAGCTGTGTAGCTCACCTCTTCCACTCTTTCAGTTAGCAGGTTTTATTTTGGGGCAGAGGGAGCCTTAGTCGAGTTTTGGAAGGAGCTGGTTTAGTTTTATATGTATAGATCCTAATTCCTAAATTAGTATTTGATGTTTAGTTTTATGGTATTGTGTATTTCAGGATTTAATGAAAGTTGTACTTTAAGATATTAAGATATGTATTATGTGAAAGTATGGAATTTGAAAAACTGGAGGATTACGTTATATTTTGGGTACAGTGTAAATGCTCTGAATATCAAGTGAAAAATTATATCAAGAAGTAAAGAAACAAGAATGCTAAGAAAGAGGGAAGTTTTTGGTAAAAGTTTTATAAAAGTTAAGTTGGTTCTTGTTAATATCAGGTTTAGGCTTGATATTAGCATGCTGGTCATGGTCACAAATCCGGGTATCGGGTTTGGGGCGTGACACCCCACATCACCCTCCACCTTGCTTTTAGGAGAGGAGATGCCATTTGAGCTAAAACTCATTGGCAACTTTGGGCAATTTAAATTCATAGGATTCTAAGAATCACATGAAATGCCCAACAGTATGAATTAAACCATTTGAAATTACAATAGAATAAAAAAGTACATAAGCCTTTTTGATTTTGTTGATAGAGGGGGATGGAGAAAGTGGACCAAACAGAAACACATTACCCTACGTCTTCAAGCATAAGTTCATATGTGAAGTCAAAAACCAAAATGGCACAGATTACAAACAAAGATTGAATGAGGTCACCTTTAAAATTAGAGAACATCTAATATAGAAATGGAATGAGTGCTTAATGTGCTTTCCTAAGCCACATAAATCATTTTATTTTATTTTTTACTTGTACCTGATTTAATAGTTGAAAATGATTTGAACTACTGGTCATTGGCATGCCCAGAGAATGGAATACCTATAAAATACTATAAGAGATTAAAATGTATGATGATTTAAAAATAAATAAAAAAGAGGATGCAAGGGGCTTAGATCATACTTGATTATTGTAGTTCTCATCCTTGGGTACATTAGATGGGTGCATCGGCTGGCATAGTTTGCTGGAAGTCCTCTCTTGGGAAATTTTTCTAAAAAAAGAGAGAAAATATTGGGCATTATTCACAACAAATAAATAATTGAATCATTGAACTAACATTTAAAATTTAAAAAGAAAAAGAGTTACTTGATCTCGTAATATCTTTTAATGCCTTCCTTATACACTTCTCCATGTTGCTTTTCATTCTTGCGTTTGTGACTCCTTTTGGTCGCACACATGGGGGATCTAATATAGGCAAATTATTAAGTGAGCAATTAATCTTCTCAACATCAACAGAGATGTTATTATCCACAAAACTATTTTCTCTTTCACCATCATCTCTTGCCACACTTAACACCTCAATATCTTTCTCAACAAATTCTATCATCTCTCTAATTTTTTTTTTGCACATTTCAGTATGCCGAGTTGTTGCTACACTTCTTGTGAAAAATTCATAAACTGAGCGCATTAATTCATTACGGCGTGATGTCACTGACAACTCATCATTTGCATCCGCTGATTTTGCATGATCACATACAACATTATCTTTCTTTGCTTTTTTTTGTCCATCGTTTCAAAATATCCTGAACAGGAAGCTCTGTTACATTTTTCACTATAAGTATTCCCAAAGCATGTCGACATAGTAACCCCAATGTTTCAAACATTTTACAGCTGCACGTGACAACATTATTTGAGGAATTAAAATGGACAATATGAACCCTCCGACCACCTCCTTCAATGACTTCATAGGTGAAAGATACTCCATCAGAATTAACATCTTGGTGTGTGACCCCTAAGGTAGAAGTAATTTCTTACTCAAATCTTTTAATTGTACGAGTATAAACAGATGATGCATGTTGCAAAAGTCCACAATTTTGGACTATTTGAAAAGATGTACTTTGTTTGCAACGAAAATCTTCTTCTAACTCTTCTGTGCGCACATTTTTTGATGCTTTCTCATACTCATGTACAAATTCTGTTAGTCTCATTATTTTGCATGCCATATGTTGAAAATCATTATTTGTACTCTCGCTCTTGGATGAAGCTTTCATTTGGCAAGAGAAAATGTTATGACTAAAAACTGAACACCACCTTTCATGATTTTCATATAAGGTTCTAAGCCACTTATTGCCTACCAAATTGTAATCTCTAAGCAAGGCATCCCAACAAGACTGAAACTCTGTTTCTGTCTCACAATTATAAAGAATCTTATTAAATCTACTCTTAAATTTAGGATTCCTATAATGCCTTGGAAAATTTTCTGCAGCATTTTTTGAGATATGCCATAAGCATAGGCGATTGCAAGTATTAGGAAGCACAACTCTTATGGCATTCTTCATTGCTTGACATTGGTCAGTAAAAATTTTCTTTGGTTTTTGATTTCCCATTGATTCCAAGGATGTTTCAAACAACCAAGTAAATGAAGCAGTTGTTTCATCCAATAGAAATGCACAACCAAAAATTACATTCTTCCAATGATGGTTGACACCTACAAATGGGGCACATATCAAATTATACTTGTTAGTTCGATATGTAGTGTCAAAGCATATTACATCTCCAAAAGAGTTATAATCAATTCTTGATCTACCATCTCTCCAAAAAAAATTTGTCATTCGATTTTCTTGATCAACTTGAATTGCATAAAAAAACATAGGATCTTTTGCTTGCTTTCTGCTTAAAATGGTTTACTAAACTTTGAGCATCTCTAGCCTCAACATTGATTAACTTCTGCTTGTTCACCACATTATAGCAATCTCATTTTATAAAGCCAACATTTTCAAATCCCCCAGCTTCCTCAACTAAATAGGAATATGTACTTACTGTTCTTATGCCCACTTCTTTGAAAGTTCTTATTACACCTAACTGAGCATCAGTTTTTTTCGATTCGACCTTAAAAACGGTCTTTCTTCAAGCTTTGCAAGCTCATGATTATGATTAGGATTGAAATGAGTAACCTTCCACTCACCATTTGTCACTGTAAACCGAATACTAGCTTCATAACCAGTCCTAGTTTGTAATCTTTTGAATTTCTTATCATCCAAATGGTCACCATCTTGTGGAAATCCTTCTTTCGAACACACATACTCTCACTGTCTTACACCATTTTTTGCATATCTGAGTTTTTCTTTTCGAACACTAAACCCAATTCGTATAGCATAATCATTATACAATTTATATGCTTCCTCCTCACTGAAAACACATTTCTAAGGAAACTCAAATCAAAAGGATAATAAAAAAAAAAAAAATGGTTAGAATGGTGTGTGCATATAAACTATTAACTATAAGAAAAAAAAAATTGAACTATTTTTACATTTTGGACTTAAGGTTCGTTTAGAACTTGTGCTCTGTTTCAAGACCAAAGAAAAAGAGTGGCATCTAATAAACCCAAAAACAAAAAGTAGGCAGGGGTATGGAATGGGTTCTAACAATTCACAACACAGACTCATAAAAATTTAATTTTTAATATCTATAAACTAGATAGAAAGAAAACAACACATAAAAATTTCATTATTTTAATTATTTCTCATCTTGGGCTTTTCTCAAACACGTAGAAGACACCATATTTGTAAACTACATAAAAACAAAACAAAGCTAAGAGAATGATACATTGAAGAGTGAAATGAGTCTTTGTAACATACATACCTTGATCAATATTGGTTAGTTGCAATGGTGGTGTGTGGATTCCAGCAACCACTTCAGCCATAGCTTATAGTCAATCGTACTCACTATTCATCTAAGGGAGAAGAAAGAAACCCAGCATAAGATTGTTTGAAAGGCTCGTCCAATGATGTGGGAAGGGAGAGGGAAGAGGATTGAGCGGGTAAAATAAAATTTTGGGTTTCAGAAATTGGGTGAGAAGTGGCTAATACAGTGGGATAACAGGGCTTGATTTTGGCTAATTGATTTTGGGTTTCCAGCTGTGGGTTAGTGAGTAAGTCTGCTGAGAGTTAACCTTGGTTTGATTTTTTAATTATAGTTAAGTTAATGGGTAAGGGTGATGTGGAGTTAAGTAAGAAAAGATGGTTATGTGGCCTTTTTTTATTGGGTGTTGGGACCTGGGAGGACCACATCAGTGGTCCTCCAGGAGGTCCCAATATTTTCTCCTCTCTCTGATCTATATATATTTATGTAATTACTCTTCTTTTCTTTTCTTTTATTCCTTTTTTTTTTGTCATTTGTGATAAAAATAAATAATTGGCGAAAATACTATTTGGTCCCTATATTTTGGAGTTACAATCAATTTGATTCCTACATTTTGATACTTCATAAATAATCTCTCAATTAATGGCACATTCTTCATCTTTATTGTATGTACAACTGTAGTCACACAGAGCCTATGTCATGGGTGTTAGTCTAAGTTTTTATGAAATTGAATTTCTGTGGATTCCTTGCCTGACTAACAATGTTGAAAATGCAAGTTCTGCAAAAGGTAGATTTCAAAATGTAAATAATTTAAGTGGTTACAATGTACTGGCCTTTCAATTTGAAAATTATAGAGTATGTTTGGAAAGCCTAACAACTATTTGCAAAGTGCAAACAAGTTCTGAAACTGTTAGAATTTTATGTTAAATTGTGGTCTTTTGTGAGAACAATATTTATTGAGATTTGCTATTATAAATTAGTAGATTTCAATAGTTTTGTTTCAATTGTGCTAACTCACTGCTTGTCTTTTTATTTTTTTTAGTATAAAATTTCAAAAGCTTGTGCTTATAAAAACTAAGTTATTGACAATTCGGAGGTCATTAAGATCTTGTTTGGACCTATTGTTCCTTTTAGATGTTATTATGGCCTTAACTTACATAGTACTATTGTTTTGTGTAAAGGATTAAATTCTAAATGCTGTATTTTAATATATTCACATCTTGTAGCTTCTTGTCAATTTTCTTGTAGTTCAATATTGCTAGTAGCTTTTGCTTTGATGTAATTGGCTTTGTAATTGAGCAGCCTTTTATTTCCATAATATCCAATCATTTCTTGGGGGGTGGGGGGGGGGGGGGGGGGGGGAAGAATTTGTTGTTTTTCATTTCTACATACGCATTTGGTTCATAGTCATGATGCAAGGGTCCATTGTGAGCCTATCTTATTAATTTTTGGATGTACCAATTTGAAGAAATATCACTTTCTGACGATATAATCTATGCCTTCAACCATTTGAGTCCTATTAACTATACTTTTGGACTATATATTTTATTGAGCCGATTTAATTATATAACAGTACAAATCATACTTATATATATATATATATAAAATAGTGCAAGAATTATAATACTTTGGGTTCTTTCTTAAGTCAAATAGGAACTAAGTGTGGTTAAACTTAGTTTACTTGCTTAAGTTTGTGTTTTTATTTTTAATTTGTGCCCTTATTCCTATTGTCATGTTTATCAGATACACATACACCTCTACTATGTCATGGGTGCTGGCAATGACAAGCATGGGAATTATCATTGCTTCGAGTTATTAGAGTGCCATGAATATGTTAGCATCAACCATCAGAAGTGTGTAGTACTTGGAGATTTGAGAATTGTAACTCTTTTTTAGGGATTGAATACCTTACTTTGTATATTTTGATTTCGTCATATTGATGTGTAAATATGTAAGTGCAACAAAACATGTTGTACCTTTGGTTCTTTAATTAATTTCTAACACATGATTACATTGATCAATATAATACAAATAATGTTAATATTCAATGTAATACAGATATAATTTGTCTACTCCATTGATAGTGATTACAATGGATGCAGTTTGCAAATAAATGTTAATTGATATACCTAGACTAATCTCATGGATGCTATGATGATATGCAAGTTCTGATTAGGTGTGTGGGTGACGATATGTTAATTTGCATCATTTGCATCTTTTAGAGGGATTGGTAGGATTTAAGGGTATTTCGTGATTTAATAAATAAATAAAATCATTATAATGTGGAAAATTGTTAGACCTCGAAAGTGACATGACAAAGTATTATAAGGTCAACTAATAATCAAACGTCTTTAGTTTTTTTAGATTACTAATCACTACCTCGTGTGATGCACTAAATGTGATGCATTCAATAGTTAGCGATTAAATATTTTCAATGTTATAGTTAGTTGAAAATGAATGAAATTCAATATTTAGTTAAAAAATGTTACTAAAATTAAAATGTAGAAAGTTTAAGAAAAATAATAATTGGGAAAATTATTTAATTGATCTTAAATCCAAATCCAAATTTAGGTATCCAAACAACGGAATTTCAAATCCTTCATTGTACAAAAAGGCCAGAACAAGGAATTTAAAAATTAATGGATTTTGTAAGTTCTGTAGTCCTTTTGTATCGGATTTTACAATGAATTTGTAGAGGTGGGAATTTTAACTAGTGAGATAAATTATACAACGTTGGTAATTTTAACAAGTTTGATCTTCGGGTAAGCTTTCGAGGACAAAGTTCATATCTCTTATCTATGTACATTTCAGGCATTAAAGACAAGCTTGTTTCTACCAAATTTTCTCATCCATATTAATGAAAGAGGTTACAGCTTAAATATGGTTTCTTAATACATCATAACCTTCCATGTGTAGGTTGGTTAGGCAGACTAATTGGATATTTCTGTACATCTGGCTTGCCGAAAGGTAACAGTGATCTTGCTAGTTGGAGAGCACCGCTCATGGGTCTTATCCTCATTAATGTGGCTAAAGTAGCAAGTAAAGGTCATTTAATGCAGTGATGAGGAGTTCTGGAGTAGGGAGCTCCCCCCTTGTGTCAACTTTTTCTCTTCCTATCCTGATGTTCTGCTTTCTCATTAAATTTCCAAAGTAGATACTGTCCAACCTCGTGACTTTTTCCTCTTCTCGGGTCTCAAGGCCAGATGTTGTCCTTTCAGTGCTCCCTTTACACACTTCAGCGATCCTTTTCCTCTATTCATTCTCTTCGGAAACGACCTCCTTACAGATTTAAAATCAAGGCTTTTTAAATCTATTGCTTTTAAAATTAATGGGTTTCAAATCAAGCAAATAGAGCGGTTGTAACATTTTTATTGTCATTTTGGTCTTGCAAATAGAGGTTTCAGGGGGTACTTTGATCAATTTTAGGTTTTATGGTAATTTCGGTCGTTTTTTAAGTTTCAAGGTCATGTGGTCTTTTTTTTTGTCCTAGGGGTATTCTGGTCATTTTCAAGGTTTCATTATTATTTTGGTCCTTTTTTAGGTTTTATGGTAATTTAGGTCTTTTTTTTTTTAGTTTCAGGGCCATTTGGTCAATTTTTGTTATTTGATTTTAAGGGCATTTTGGTCAATTTTTTTAGGCTTCGTGCTTATTTCGGTCATTTTTTGGTCATTTTGGTATAAAAAAAAATTTAAATTTTAGTTCTATTCTAGTTCTTTTTAGGTTCTAAGGGTATTTCGATCATTTTTTAGGTTTTAAGGGTATAATGATACAATCAAATAAGGAAACCATCAAATGTGAGAAAAAAAATAAGGGAACCACCGAATGTGACAAAAGTAGAGTCACATGTAATGTTAGTACTACATAATGTGAGGACAGTACAATTAAATGTGAGAAAAAAATAAGGGAACCACCGAATGTGACAAAAGTACAATCACATGTGATGTTGGTATTTGACAATGTGAGGACGGTATAATAAAATGTGAGAAAAAAAAAATTAAGGGAACACCCAAATGTGGCAAACGTACAGTCATATGTGATATTGGTACTGCACAATGTGAGAATGGTACCATCAAATGTGAGAGAAAAAATAAGGGAACCACTAAATGTAACAAAAGTACAGTTATATGTGATGTTGATACTGCACAATGTGAGGATGAAATCGTCAAATATGAGAAAAAAAAAGTAAGGGAACCACCAAATGTGAGAAAAAAACTGCCACATGGGATGTTGGAATTGCACAATGTGAGGATGGAATCGTCAATTGTCAGAAAAAAGTAAGGGAACCATCCAATGTGACAAAAGAATTGTCATATGTGATGTTGGAATCGCACAATATGAAGATGGAACCGTCAAATGTGAGAAAAAAAGTAAGAGAACCATCAAATGTGAGAAAAAAGCTGTCACATTTGATGTTGGAATTGCACAATGTGAGGATAGAACTGTCAAATGTGAGGAAAAAGTAAAGGAACCACCAAATGTGAGAAAAGAACTATCACATGTGATGTTGAAACTGTACAATGTGAGGATGAAATCGTCAAGTGTGAGAAAAAAGTAAGGGAACCATCCATTGTGACAAAAGGAATGTCATATGTGTTATTGGAACCGCACAATGTGAGGATGAAACCGTCAAATATGAGAAAAAAAAAAGTAAAGGAACTACCAAATGTGAGAAAAAAAGCTGTCACATGTGAACTGCACAATGTGATGATGAAATCGTCAAATGTGAGAAAAAAGTAAGGGAACCACCAAATGTAAGAAAAGAACTGTCACATGTAATGTTGGAACTGCACAATGTGAGGATGAAACCATTATGTGTGAGAAAAAAGTAAGGAAACCATCCAATGTGACAAAAGAACTGTCATATGTGATATTGGAACCGCACAATGTGAGGATGAAACCGTCAAATGTGAGAAAAAAAGTAAAGGAACCACTAAATGTGAGAAAAGAACTGTCACATGTGATGTTGGAACTGCATAATATGAGGATATAACCGTCAAATGTGAGAAAAAAGTAACTTGGTATAGCAAGTTACCTATTAGTGGGTACCGTACCACCCCCCCCCCCCCCCCCTTTTTGGGGGGGTACCATAGAATTACTCCTCTAGAGAAAGTTTAACCCACACTATTGAATTTAATAGTGTAAGTGTAACCTAAGATATCATAATTAAGACTTGGACTATGAATGTTAGACAGAAATTAACTTCCTTTTTAATCTCGCTCAACAATTTTAAATGGATAGAAATCTTTTAATGAAATCGCCGACCAAATTGCGTAAGTTACTATGGCCCATCAACGAGAAACAAGGAACTTAGAGGCTATTTGGATTGGCAATTTTCATAACTCAATTCTCAGTTTTCATAACTCAATTCTCAAAAATGTTGGGACCCATAGCAAAATACTCGTTTGCCTGCACCAATGCTCTATTTCCATAACTCTATTTCCAATACTCAATTCTCTACTTTTTGAGTTATGAGTTGTGGAAACTGAAAACAACTTTTGGCTGTTTTTAGTTTTCAATTCTCAGTTTTCAATGGCAAACTTGTAAATACTATTACAAATCCGGTCCCACAGTCAGATTTTTGCTCCCTCTTTATCTTCTTTTCTCTTTTTTTTTTCTTTTCTTTTTGTCTTTCACGGGTCTGGGACTGTCTGCTCCTCCTCTTCTTCTTCTTTTTTTTCTTCTTTTCTTTTCTTTTCTTCACTTTCTGGGTCTGGTTCTTTTTTTTTTTTTCCTTTTCTTTTCTATTCTTCTTTTCTTCTTTTCTGGGTCTGTTCTTTTTTTTTTTTTTCTTCTCCTGGTTGGTTGTTCGGTTCCTTCTTTTTTTATTTATTTTTTCTTTCTTTCTTATTCTTCTTTCACTGGTTCGGTTTGTTCTTTTTTTTTTTTTTGGTTCGGTCTATTTTGGGTTTTTTTTCTTTCTTTCATTGGTTCGGCCTGTCCTTTTTTTTTTTTTTGGTTCAGTCTGTTCTGGGTTTTTTTTTTTTTTTTTTTTTTTTCACTGGCTTCAGTGAGTATGGGTACTGGAAAAAAAAAAAAAAAAAAAAACTGCTCCGAGTGACAGTCCATAGGACCCATAAATAGTGTAAAAAATATTGAGTGATGAAAAATGAGTGATGGTGCCAAACGGGTGTGAAAAATTAAGTAATGAGTGATGAGTTATGAGTGATGAGTGATGAGTGATGAGTGATGGAAATTGAGTGACAGAAATTGAGTGATGAAAAAAATTCATCCAAACAGCCTCTTAAAATTACCGATCAAAATTGAAAAATCCACTAAGGTAGCGTAGAAGAAAGTTCTGCACTCAACCCAAAGTTCTGGGCCGCACGCAACAACCCAAAAGTTCTAGGAGTCCATTTTTTTTTTCTTTTGGGTGGTAATTTCTAGGCGTCCATTATTGCTTTCTCAATTTGCAATAATTGTGATGTAATTCATATGACAGGAATGTAGCCATATAGCAAATTATTTGATACGTCGTTCGTCCATGTATTTGTAATCGCAAGAGTGTGAAACATTGCACCATTTGGCGGCAGTAGCACACTAAAGTTTACTTTAGGGTCTGTTCGGTTAGAGGAGTGGAAAAGTGAGAGGATGGAAAATTGTGGGAGGATGGAAAAGTGGGAGGATGGAAAATATTTAGTTTTCTTTCTTGTGTGTTCGGTTGGAATGATGGAAAAGTGGAAGGATGAAAAATTCTTTTGTTTGGTTGAAGAGAAAAAGGGAAGGATGGAAAATGTAATTTATATAAATTGACTATTATACCCTTATTACATAATATGTAAGAAATATATTTATTTGTACTCATTAAATAATATAAAATTTATCACATCATATATATAAATTTATATTATTATTTTTATTATTATAATGTAAAAATTAGATCAAGTTGAAAAAAAAAAAAAGAAAAAAAAAAAAAAAAGAAGAATAACGTTCAGTCACCCAGAAGTCAAATGGGAAGGAGAAGAGAAGATGTTTGTGGGCAAAAGTCATCAGGTGGGTTGGTGAGAGGGGCATTTGTCATGAATGGGGTAGGTGGGAAGATGGCATTTTTGTCAAAGGGGATAGCAGCACTTTTCTCCAGTAGATTTTCCCCCCAAATCGAGAGGAAAAAAAATGTGGGCCCAGGGAGAAAATTTTCTCCCGAGTTTTCCATCCTCTCTATTTTCCTTTTTCAAACGAACAGTGAAAAACAACATTTTCTATCCTATTTTCCTTCCTCTATTTTCATCTCAAACGAACACAGTGTTACTGATGCTGTTATACATTTCCTTGGTATATATGCTGCTAGCTTAAAGCAATAAAGCCTTCTCTATTTAATACAAAATTTTGAGTAAATTGTAAACTACCTTCTAAAGTTTAATAGTATTTAGATTTTATACCTTAAAATTTTAAATTTTGAATTTTTTTCTCATAAAATTATATTTTATTTGCATCAACAACCTCTCAGTCCAGTTAAGTGCCACATAAGTTTGTTACACTTATTTAGTTCATTTAATAAAATGATGTCTGTCATTTTTATTTTTAATTTTAAAATTTTTTTAGGCTAAAAGAATGACGTAACATTTTTCTATTTGATGAATTAAACATACATGACAAGTTTATATGGCGCTTAACGAAAAAAATGGATAGAAGTACTACTAATGAAAACAAAATACCTTAAACCTTAAGAGTGTAGTTTGAAATTTACCATAAATTTTTTATGCCAAAAACGTGCTTGCAGCATTGGGTATTTAAACGGGGAGTGCCTTTCATCGTTATCCCATCTTTCACTGTAAAATTGATCACTATTCTCATTTGCTATGACAATGATCAAGTTCCCAGGTGGAGGGTTCCTGAAACTTCTTCATGCATTTTTAATGCTTTTAGTGCACTTGAGTCCAGCCCTTGGACTCATTTCAGGGGCTGGAGTTGGAGATGCTAACAACATCAGGTGCCTAGAGGGGGAAAGACAAGCACTCCTTGAGTTCAAAAAAGGCCTCGTTGACGATTATGGCAAGCTATCTTCATGGCGGAGTGAAGATGAACAAAAGAATTGCTGCAACTGGGAAGGAGTTCGCTGCGACAACCAAACAGGCCATGTACTCAAGCTTGAGGTTCATGATTTGCGAGGTATGATTAGTCCTTCAATACTTGAGTTGCCTTATTTGACTACTCTTGATCTCAGTGGTAATGATTTTAATCAAAGCCATGTCCCAGAATTCATTTGTTCTCTTAGTAACTTAGAACACCTGGATCTCTCTTTGGCCAATCTCAATGGTTCATTTCCACATCAGCTTGGAAACCTTTCGCATTTGCAACGACTCTATCTTTATAGAAATGATTTGAAAATGAATGAAAATCTCGAATGGCTCTCTCATCTATCTTCATTAGAATACCTTGACCTTAGCGAAACAAATCTCAGAGCTGCCAATGATTGGCTGGAAGTTGTGAGTCATCTCCCAAATTTAAAAAGCTTGGACTTGTGGTCATGTGATCTTCCTCCTATGAGTTTTTCATCTCTTCCCAGTTTCAATTTTTCAAAATCTTTTACTTCTCTTGAAAGTCTGGATCTGAGTATTAATCAACTAAACGGCAGCATTCCAAAATCCTTGGGGGATATATGTACTTTACGTGAATTGGATTTGTCGAACACCACTCTCAAAGGACAATTGGTTGATCTTATCAATAATTTGTCTGGATGTGCAAAGGACTCATTAGAGGTTTTGGGTTTAGCATCTAATCAAATTTCAGGTTTGTGGCCCAATAATTTTGGAATAATATTTCCGTTGTTAAAAGAAATTAATCTTCGACATAACAATATAAGTGGGACTGTCCCCAAAACCATTGGAAACCTATATAACCTCAACTATTTGGCTGTCACTTCAAATTGCTTGCAAGGCGTGATCTCTGAAACTCTTTTCTCAAATCTTTCCAAATTAAGGTATTTAGACTTATCCAAGAATTCCCTCACTTTGGAATTCAGCTCCCAGTGGGTTCCCACTTTCCAACTGAATTTCATAATCTTAAACTCTTGCAAGTTAGGGCCTAGATTTCCAAATTGGATCCAAACTCAAACGGAAGTTATCTATCTTGATATCTCCAATACTCAAATTTCAGATACCATTCCGGCAGGGTGGTTCACAGACCTGCCTCCTAAATTAGCATATTTAAATCTTTCTTGCAACCAAATATATGGACGGTTACCAAATATGTTAACAAAGTTTGTGAATGATGGTCTTGCAATTGATTTGAGTGCAAACCAGATAAGGGGTCGATTACCACTTTTTTCCACTAAAGTTATGACATTGAATCTCTCTAAAAATCGGTTTTCAGGGTCAATTTCATCTCTTTGTAAAATCAGCAGTGGCTTCTTGAGTTACCTAGACTTATCTGAGAATCGATTATCTGGACAACTTCCTAATTGTTTTATGCATTGGCGTAAGCTGGTCATTTTGAATTTGGCTAGCAACAATTTCTCTGGGGAAGTTCCAAGCTCTTTGGGCTTGTTGACTCAGCTCGAAACATTGAGTCTGAGTAAGAATAGTTTCTATGGAGATTTACCCATGTCCATGAAAAATTGTAGTTCGTTGAGTTTTGTAGACTTGGGAAACAATAGATTCTTTGGACAAGTACCAGCTTGGATTGGGGAGAGCCTGCCACTGTTAAATATTCTTATCCTACGTTCCAATAATCTCAATGGAAGTATACCATTGCATATGTGTTGGTTGAAAGATTTACATATCTTGGATCTCTCCCTAAATGATATATCTGGAACTATACCACAATGCCTCAACAATTTCACTGCCATGACTCAGATTGGGAGCTCTTCCAGTGATATCATTCATAGTTATTACTTTAAATTTGTTGATAATAATACTAATATTACTTTTCATTATGAAAAAGAATTTGTTGATAATGCGAGGCTTATGTTGAAAAGAAGGGAGTATAAGTATGGTAAAATTCTTGGATTATTAAAGATCATTGACCTTTCAAGTAACAAATTGATGGGAAAGCTTCCAGATGAAATCTCAAGTCTTTTGCAATTAGTTGGACTAAATGTTTCGAGAAACAATTTAGTTGGAGAAATCCCTCAAACAATTGGTCAAATGAAGCAGTTACAATCACTTGATTTATCAAGGAATCAGTTCTCAGGCAAAATCCCATCTAGCATGTCAGAGTTAAACTTTCTGAGCGACATCGACCTATCATACAACAACTTATCTGGGAAAATTCCTACAAGCACTCAACTCCAAAGCTTTGAAGCATCTGATTTTATTGGAAACCCGACACTTTGTGGGCCTCCACTTATACAGAAATGTCCAGGTGAAGAAGTACCAAACCAAAGTCACCAAGCTGATTATGGAAGTAAAGATAAAGAAGGGGATGAAGATGAATTTGGAAAATGGTTTTATGTCGGAACAGGATTTGGATTTGCTATAAGTTTTTGGGGTGTTTGTGGTTCTCTGTTGTTGAAGCGTACGTGGAGACATGCCTACTTCTTATTATTGGACAACATGAAGAATTGGCTCTACGTAACAACGGCAGTGAACATAGCAAGGTTGCGGAGGAATTTTCAGAGGCAATCATGACCCCTTTGTGGTGGTTAGCAAGGTAAGACGTCTATTACTTCTTCAGAATACATATATAGTCTATAGTTGTATCATGATTAATTCAGTAAGACAATAAATTTTGAGTCCTAAGAAGAAAAACTTAAGGCGTTTTTAATATTAAAATGTCAATGAATTAATATTCATTTAACTTTCTATTTTATAATTTTTTTTTAATTTAAAAATCATTAATATTACGTTTTGACATGCAAACTACTAATTAAGTTTTTGTAGTAAGGTTTTGTAAAGATCTTAAAAAAAAAAAAAAAATTATAATGACTAATAAACTTAATCTTTTTGTGACATAATGGATCTTATGTATGGTTTTATCTTTCTTCACTTCGAAAAAATTCTTTTAACATATGTACATGCATTTGGGGAAAAATTGAAAGTTATTATTTTTAGGAGTAATTACTCTCCCCTGATCTCTTGAGGTTTGGGAGAATAACACTCCACCCCAAACTTGAAGGGAAAAACCTTTCCTCCATTGATGTTCGAAGAAAATAACACTCCCCATTATATTTATATTAGTAACAGAATATTCTAAATTTCTATAAGATTCTCTTTACCAAAGTTTAACTATGATTAGTAAAAATATAACCATTATATTTAGAATCAAAATGCAAAATTTATCAAGCATCAAAAGACTTGCAACAATAAATCTCTTTAGTCTCCATAGCTCGTTGAAAAAAGAAAAAAGAAACAAAAGTCATATGAAAAATGTAAGGACTAGATTTGGGTTCTTGTCCACTATGTGAAGGGACTTAGGCCCAAAAAGCCCAAAACAATGAATTTGTAGAGAATTAGTTGAATACTGAGCCTTAATGAATCAGACACTATAATGGATCCCCAAATGTCAAGAGAATGGACAGAAAAATGTTTATCTTAGAGACAAATTGTCCTCGGAAAGGTCCGAGGTGATCTGTTTATATATATTCTTTTCAAAATTCAACTACAATTTCTGTTCTTAGACGTTACAGTCTTTCTCTCTCTGAATTTTCCGATCCCTTTATCTTGTCTCCATCCTTTCCTTATATACTCTTTTTCTTCCCCATTTCCACTAGCCATGTGCATCCAAGATGGTTGGTCTTGATGCTTGTCCCATCAGTCCTTTCCATCCATCTCCATTTAGTAGTTGTAAGGCTGAAATATACTGTTCAAGTAACACCTCCACATTAATGCGGCCAGGGAGTTAGGTGCAGTGTATTTAATGCGGAGGTAGCAGCTTTCTCCTTAGATATTTTAGGGTGCTTTCCTATTGCATGTCTTTGCCATACTCAACTACACCAACAGATCTACCTGGAATATTACCTTAGCTGGCAAATGACCTTTTCGGAATTTAGCCTTGGTCTATTGTGGATGTATTTGTCCTTGGATCATCCCACTGAGTCGTTGTGGATGAAGATAACCTCTCTACTCACCATCACACATTCTTTTTAACAAAAATTCTTCTTCCTCGGACAGGATTGTGTCCTCGGCTTGGGCCGTAGGCCCAAAATCCAAATACATAATGAATTTTTAGGCCCAACACCCCTACAAAAATATTTTAAATTAGTCTTTAATTAAAATTTTAAAATAATGGATTTTAATTATGAAAGAGAGGATAATTTTGGACACCTACCTTAAGCAAATGACAAATTAGTGCACATAATTTTTAACATTAATTTGACAGAGATTGGTCAATAATGGGTGTCAAAGGGAGAAGTGTTTTTTCCCATAAGGCTTGGATGGACTATAATTATTTCAAATCTCAAGGGAGGGAAGTGTAATTATCTATTATTTTTATATAATTTTCATTGTTATGATAATTTTTATTGTTAGAATTATCTTCAAATAATTTTTGATGAATTTCTTGTTCTTTTCTAAGATTTTTATTTAAATTTGTTTGTTATATATATTCTATATTGATACTAAACTTAAAATGTGACAAGAATAAAAAATAATATTTGTTAAAGGTACATATTAATGTAACTTCACTTAATAATAGAATCACCCAATAGCCTCAACTTGCCCATGAAAATACATATTAAACACATAAATTGATGTGTTAATACTATCCAAACCAAAATTAATTCCATATGGAGAATTAAATATCATAGTTCATGCACTAAAATTAACAAAAAAATTAAAAAAATTATTAATTTTTTAACAAATGAAGTTTATTTTAGTTTAAGTTAGGTGATGCATAATTTGAGAGAGAGAGAGAGAGAGAGAGAGAGGGAGAGAGAGAGAGAGAGATTGTTTGGTTTATAGTTGTGTAAGTGTGAAACAATGTAAAGTTCCAATTGAGTTGGGTTTCTATTGACTCAATACTTTGGAGGCTTTTTAGAGGTGGGGATAAGATTACACAACCTATTTATGGATTTTTTTTTTTTTTGGGTTGAGAAACTAGTTAATATATAAATTATATTGTCAATTTGGGGACTTTTTCGTGATGGGGTCTTAAACTTAGGCCTAAAGTGGACTATAAATGAACCGAGGTATTTATGAATAGCTTGAGTTTGACCGAAGAAAATGCTTATTTACATTCGCTTATTTAGCAAATAAGTTAAGTTTAAGCTAAAATTTAGGCTTGACTATTAAAGGAACCAAGATCAAACATGAGAGTGTATTCATGAATAAGCTTGTGAACATGAAACTCAATTAAAGTTGTATAATATTATGTATTTATTTATATAAATGTATATAAAAATATACTTATATAGATTGAGATTAGATTGTGTAAGTTTGTAAAAAAATTCATAAGCTATCAAATTATTACTTTTAATTTATTTATAATATAAATAGTTCATTTGGTAGTAAAATTGATATATAAATTTACAACATAAAAATGGTGAATCTAATTTTTATAAATTGATAAATGAAAATCATTTTATTTAATTAACTAAAATAATATAATTTCAACTACAACTTTATTTTTTTATTACGATAGACGGTAAAGGAGTAAAATTTTAATCATGATATTTACTATATATGGAAAATGAAAAGTAAATTTAGACCCCTCGTTTTTTTTTTTTTTTTTAATGCACACTTTATCAACTTAACAAATTAGCCAATAGAAAACTTACTAGCATGACCCCAAAATTAGCTCTAAGTAGTTCGGACTCTTCTATCTTGAAATCCTTTCACGAATCACATTTGTGACTTCAATGACCACCTTGAAAATTTTGATCTCCACGGCAAAAGTACATGGATGGCCTTGTGGCTTTATGCTATGTTTGGATGTTAGGAGAAGGAGGGGGAGTAGAGTAGAGGGAGGGAGAGTAATTAAATTATCTTGTTTGGATGTTTTTTAAGGAAGGAATGGGAGGGATTTGGAGGGCTTTGGAGGGGTTAGAAGTCATTTTTAATTCCTCTAAATTGGAGAGATTTGGAGGGAGAGTGGAGCATAAAAATGCTTGACCAAATGAATTACCAAATTTGTCCTTACTATATTAACAAAATTATAAATGAAAAGATTAATTATTCCATTCTCCCTTACTTAATTTTAAAAACATCCAAATAAGATGGAGGACAACCATTCTCCTCTACTCTCTTCTCCACTACTCTCCTTCTCTCTACTCTCCTCTACTCTTCTCTCCCTCAAAACTTCCAAACATAGCATTAGTCTTGATCTCCCCAAAGGCAACACCAGCTTAAGATTTACTTTCGATACTCACAGATTATGGTGAAATAAAGGTTTAGTTATTCCTCAACTTGGCGCATGACAATCCTCCCAAAAACGTCTCTCTATGAGTCGATTATAATGTACCCTTATATAATTAAGTATTTAGAGCATGAGTTCCAAGTCGTTATCCAATTTAATTAAACAAATTAGAAAATAGAATCCGTGTATCCTAATCAAGCGAGCCAATGTTAAGAGTGATGTCGAGAGGCATGCAATGATCTTAAGACATGATCGAAGGGCAATCAAAATTATAGAATTTTCCTTCTTCTAAGTCATAATAGAACAATACAACCCAAACAAGATTACAAGTTATGAAATTTGCCAACTTCTAAAACCTAACAGAAAAAGAATAAGTTGATCTAGAAACTCATTAACAAACTCAAACTTGTTCAACAAAAAAAATGAATAATGCTTAAACATGTAATCTAATTCAGTGATGAACTCGAAATCAACTCATATTTGGCAACTTGTCTCATCTCGGCTCATTTATAACTCTAGACCTAGAGCTGGCTGCTGGCCTTGAGACATATGTTGTTGTTGCTACTCTTTTGCACAATAATTTGTTTTTGTCATATTCATATACCTTGAACCAACACAACACTTTACGTGATTAGTGAGATTATTGTTTCGATCATATGGGCAAAGGCCTGTTCTTTCTTTCAATAACATGTTACTTATTAAAAAAAAAATCAATAATATGCTTTTTTCTTAAATTTAATCTTATTATTCAATAAATAACATGTTACTTATTAAAAAAATCATTAATATGTTTTTTTAATTATTTTTATTTTGGGGAGAGAATTTAAACTCTTGAATGTTTAAATTAAAAAGAACATAAGATGTCAGTTGAGTTGTAAGGCTCTTAGAATGATATATTTTTAGTTTAGTTTTACCTTTTTGTTCACCAGTTCTTGATTTTGCCGCACGTGCTAAGAAGCATGTTGCTAATGCTTTTCATATGTCAAATTGCATTACCAGGTTGCATATATAGCTGTGCTGAAGGCGATACGCTTAACCCGTAAGGTAAATCTCACTTTGCATGAAATAGTTGTACTTCTATCTAGTGCATGCATCAAGACTGATGGTTTTCTTTTATATCTTGGTGCTAAAATCAGAAGTTGCTGCTACTGGTGATCACGTCAAAAAAAGTGTCAGAATCTCCGTTTGTAACGTTTGTGTGGTTGTGGGTCTATTAATATGCTTTGTTCCATCGCCTCTCTCAACGCCGTCATTATCAGCTACGTCTTCAATAAACCAAATTAAATAATTACAAAGATATCGTGTGTAATTTGAATTTAGTTAATGTTTGAGTGTTCCCATCCTGAACTATTTGTACTCTTACCTTTGTTTGTAACTTTGGTGGTTTTAAGCTGTGTGGCTACTCTCTTTGAGGCATTTTAACATTATTGAATGGGCATTTGGCTTAGTTTCAAACATCATTTATAGTCTACACTCTGCAGAAGATGTCTATTATAATGATTATAGCTTCCTCCTAATGTCAGTAAATAAGTCATGAGCATTAAAAATTCAGGATATTTTTTTTTGAGGATAAAAATTCAGGATTAATTTATTTAATTTTAATTTGTACGCAAGTTAAGTAGTTCAAACTTAATTATACCAAATTACATCGAACGTTCAAGTTTGTTTCAATTTTTGTTGAACAAATTTGATATTATTCATATATAAGCCACTTAATTAATTTATTACTTCTTTATATATATATATATATATATATATATAGTAAACACCATGAGTAAATTTTCCCCCCTTTAAAAGTATATCCTAATAACTAATAACTAAATCATAGTTACAACCAAATGCCTTATAGCTGAATTGGTATCTCCCCCTGCACAAAGTGCTTGGGGGTCTAGGGGGGAAAAGGTTCGAACTGCAGGGTTAGTAGCATGTTGTAGTTATTTCTCAAAAAAAAAAAATCATAGTTACAATTATAATATTTGAGTTAATTAGATAGAAATATTTTATTTTATAAACTTATAAAAAACAGATCCATTAATTTTATATCGTTAAAAATTATATATAATTTTTACTGTGAAATAAATTATTTATATTGTCAATAAATTATATAAAATAACTCCTTTTTTTTTTTATTGAAATGATAGAATGAATAAGAACTTGATATCTCATTAACTTATATAAAAACTCACACAATCCAATTAAAGTTTATATAAATAGTTTCTCCAAAAAAAAAAAAAAAAAAAGAGTTTATATAACTTTATTTTTATAATGTAAACATATAAAATTATATAGGCTAAATTATAAAGTATACTTCCTAATTTTAAATTATTTTCCTTTTTCATCTTATATGTTAAATATATTATTAGCAACGCGATGTGTTATACCATATTGTATAAGCTAGAGTGAATACGGAAGGGGAAGCATAGAATAGGAACATCAAGAACATGAAAGTTACGTGGTTCAGCCTTATAGGCCTACATCCACGAAGGAATCCCTTAAGGGTTACATATTTATTGTATAAGAGTGTAGTATAATAACCTGTGTTACAATGAACCCTAACATGAGTATACATAGGCGACTAAACCCTAAACTACTAGTACAAGCAGGAGTGAGTTTGGGCCTATTACATTGGGCTAATATGTCTAATATATATCTCTAACACGCTCCCTCAAACTCAAGGTGGAAGCTCGATGAATGCTTGATGTTGGATAAGCATGAGAAGATCCCTTAGAGATGCCTTGAAGAATGCCTTTGAAGAAACCACAATGAAGAATATGCCAATTGACCAATTTCGGAGCTTCAAATGAAGAAACGGAGTTCAAAATTGAAATTTACATGAAAAACTGAGCAAGATAGGCCTTTTCGAAAAATTTAACTTTTGATCAAAAGTCAACGCAAAAGTCAAAGTCAACGAAAGTGAAAGGATCCTGGTCAAAGTCAACGGTCAAAGCGCAAGGGTCAGATCCGGGTGGTCTAGGTCGAGTCGGTCCTAGTCAACAGTTAGCAAGGTGACGTGGGTTGACGAGGCAACACTGCTGGCGTGGCGAGCTGCGTGGCTGATGACGTAACTATGGTTAACGTGGATTAAGCTGACGTGGCATTTGTTGATGTCATGATGACATCATCACGTGCAAATTCTACTGGCGCGTGGAGCAGATACCAAAAATCCTAGAAGCGCGTGAGGGAACGTGTGAGCTCGAATAAGGGTCGGAATCTCAGGTTTTGTAGATCGGCAGACGAGGAGATCGAAAGGATGGCGCGTGTGCTCAGAAGACGATCTGGAAGTCAAGAATATATGGCGGCACATGGGAGATTTGCCAGAGACTACTGCGGCTCGTGGAGGCGCGTGGCAAGGCTTTAGGTGATCGGATTTCTGGGTTTTGGTCGCGGGAGGTCATGGAGCACGACTGTGGTGTTGGTTTCATCAAGAGAAGCTTGGATTTGCGCAGATCTGATAAGTTAAGTCACAGCTTGCTTGGTTGTTGGATTTTGACACAGCGCAGAGCCATGGCTGCAAGATGCCGTGGAGTCTAAATCCAGCAAGCAAGCATGTGTGGCTTTTGATGGTGGTGTGCACGTGAGAATCTTCTTTTGCTTGCTAGAGATGTTTGTTCGATGACAAGAACGAAGTTTGGCTCTGATACCATGTTGAATATATTATTAGCAACGCGATGTGTTATACCATGTTGTATATGCTAAAGTGAATGCGGAAGGGGAAGCATAGAACAGGAACATCAAGAACACGAGAGTTACGTGGTTAGCCTTGTAGGCCTACATCCACGAAGGAATCCCTTAAGGGTTACATCTTTATTATATAAGATTGTAGTACAATAACCTGTGTTGTACATGAGTATATATAGGCGACTAAACCCTAGACTACTAGTACAAGCAAAAGTGGGCTTGGTCCTATTACATTGAGCTAATATGTCTAATATATATCTCTAACATTATAGTTTTTAAATTTTTTTTTTTTTTTTTCATTTCAATCCTTTAACTTAAATATGTTTTCAATGTCCTTTTGTCCGCAACCTTTCATGCCTTGATTAAAAATCAAAATTAAATCTCTGTTAAGCTTCCACTAATCATTTATTACAAAACAAGAATTATTTATTATTAACTGATACAAGCAGGAAAAAAAAAAAAAAGAAAAAAGAAAAAAAAGAAAGAAAGAAAGGGATTTTATGGAAGAAGAGAAAGAGAGCTCTAACTTAAGTTTCTAATCAATCTTTGCAGTATGGCCATATAAATATTTATTACATATCTAATGGGTATCTTTTTAATACAAAGTTACCAACGTTTCTTTTTTTTTTTAAATCCTCCAAATAGGGACGAGATATATATATATATACACACACACACACACATACGCAATGTGTGGGCAATGGTGAAAGGCAGAGTGCAGAAGTGCAGTAATGAAGTGTAGGATTTTTTTTCATCATTTTTTATGTTTGGGTGAGAAGCTAACAAAGAGGGAACTGGAACAGTGGGCTGCTCTGTCATGGGCTCTTTGGAATGCAAGGAACAAAGTTTATTTTGAGAAAGTCCAATCACAGCCGAAGAAAATAGTAGAAGGGGCGTCGCTATTACTGGAAACATATCAGCGGGTTGCGGTTTCTCAAGCCAATGTATAAGCCTGGGTGAAGATTACTGTGGTTTGTTTTTTATAGGTTTGTAACTTTGTATAACGGGGTAGTGGGCCTCCTTGTTTCGTAGTTTGAATAATGGGGTAGTGGGTCTTTGTCTGAGTGTGTATTAAGTGGATGTCGGTCTTTGCTTTTTTTTCTTTGGAGTGCAGGGGCTTCTGAGTCTTTGTGTTTTCTTTTGTTCTTTTGGTGGTAAATGGTTTCTGGAGGCCACACTGTTTGGTGCCTCGTTCATGTATATTCTTTGTGATATGTTGTGGTTGAAATACTCTTATCGATAAAGGTTTCTCTCGTTTTGTTTAAAAAAAAAAAAAAATTAGCTAAAAAAGTAATACATAGTTTTATTTTTTTTTATTCTATTAACTTAAATATATTTTCAATGTAATTCTTTCATCCATATCACACTTTTAAGTGTCATAAGTCAATCTATTTTTTGTTTAGATTTAAAAGTTAAATTGAATCTTTGTTGAACTTTCAGATTAATCATTTTCTATAAATCAAGAATTATTTATTTTTATTAAAAATTACTGGAGAAAAAGCTAAAAGTTTAAAATACACCCTATAAATTTGATGAAATACCATTTTAGTTTTGTTCATTGCGGTTAAAAAATCTTCGTTCATTTTAATTTTTTAGCATTAAAAAATTATTTAAATAGTATTTTTTTATAAAAAAATAGATCATCAGACCATCACTCTAATTTTCTTAAGTGAACGTCGTCGTTACGGTGTTGGCTCCGACCATCAGTTTATTTATAGCGTTTTCTCTAGCAAAATAAAAATGCCACAAAAAATAAGCGATTTTGTAACATTTGTTACAATTGCTACCATTTCGGCCCATTGCAGTGATCTGGGCATAGATTGTGTAAGTCTCAATGATAAGAAAAAACTTTGTGCAAGATCATGTGTGTGCGACGTGACTATGATTTTACATGCTTATCTTATGCTTATGGATTCACATCCATGCTATGGTGAAAGCTTAATTTTATTTATTTATTGATAAACAAAGCTTAATTTGGATTCACTTGATCTTAAAATTCTATTAGAATGAGATTGTGTGTACTTTGCAAGTCAGCAGGACCTAGAATTGTCTTTAATAAAGTACTTGTACCAAATTTCATAAAATAATCAGGTTTCTTCATAGATTTATATTTTAATTGGGTCCAACATATTAAACTTCTAGTTGATATTAAAAGCATTCATATTAATTTGTGCAAAAATAATTTATGACTATTTTAGTATAAGAACTTACTTTATATATATATATATATATATATATATATATATATTTTTTTTTTTACATTTTCACTTGTCAAAACACCTAAAATCAGATTATCTATTTTACACTATATTTTATTAAAATATAATTTTATTTATTTACTTAATTATTTCTTTTTCTTCACACACAACAACCATCGTCCATTCTTTTTTCTTTTTCTTTTTTGTTCTCAAGATATGTAGATAAAAAAAAAATAAAAAAAAAAATAAAAAAAAACTATATGCAAAATGAATAGTGTAAGGACCAAAAAATCTAGGAGTCTAGGCCCACTTAGAACAATGAGTTGCATAGTTAAACCTTGGCCCAAATCAATAGAATTTGTAAGAGAGGGAAACGAACAATAAGAGATGACTCTGCCCGAGGATTAAGATAGAGAAGAAAAGGTTAATTTTATAGAATAAAAGGGGCATATATCCCTCCACAAGCTTGCCCGAGGAGGCTAAGTTTGTACAAATAATTACACTGTTCACTCTCCTTTCTTCTTCTTCTTCTTCTTCTTCTTCTTCTTATTCTCCTTTGTGCTTATGTCTTTTTTATACTTGTGTCTCGATCCTTTTCTTAGTGAACATTCTTTTCCTTATATACCTCTACCTCTATCATATCTCAACCCTCCATTCTCACCTAACCTCTCTACTCTCATGACACTTGTCGCTTTTAACACCTAAAGAAGATGATGGAAGGAATCTGCTTAGCTGTGACTTACACTGTTTAGGTCACTTCCTCATCAATGCGGCTAATAAAGCTGTTGCCTACCATTTAATGCGGATGCAATAGGCTATACCAGACCAGAAGCTTCCCTGATGTCCACAAATTCTCTCTCTTCAGATTCTAGCTCCCACTTAGAATGCCTTAGAGTACCTTGACTCACTTTTACCTTTTCTCAGGCGGCTTTTCTCCTCAGGCCCGTGGCCCGTGGCATTCTCACACCAATGTTGCAACTCTTCAACTTCATCCTTGGTCCTCGAGCACCCACAAATAGTGTTAGTATAAATTTATGCCATTATTGTAGAAATCATGTATTTTTACACAATTTTGCACGGCTTAATGTGGTTTTTTTTTTTTTTTTTGGCGTAGTTGGCTAAAATGTGGTCATTTTTCTGTTATAGAAACACTCATAAAAATAAAAACACTCATAAAAGTACTCTAATATTTTCATCCATTATTAGGTGGCATTAAATTTTTTTTTAATCTAAAAAAGTAGTCTTTTTTTTTTTTTAAAGATAAAAATTATAGATGTTTCGAATATGGATTAGTGTTCTCTAAAAAAAACGTATGGATTAATGTACATTCTACATTGCTTGCTATACCTATTTTCTGCATTTTTTGTAGTATTACTTTGTTTGGGCTTCTGGGCCTCCTGGCATAGTGAAGTTTCTTTGCAGAATAGCCTTTTTTTTTAATGAATCTTTGCTGAATACCTAGCAATGTGAACAAGGCCGAACTCTAGGCCTACGCCTAGGCCTAAGGTGTAAGATCCCGCATGACCCATTCTTATCCTGTCACATGTCTTATGATACACACATAATAGCATATTAAATTCACAACTTAAAACTAAAATCAACCTAAAGATAAAAAAAGTTCTATATCTATAACATTTTCACAACAGATTGAAGGTAGTAAGTTGTAACTAGTTTTAATTTTAACTCATAATTGAAATTACTTTTTTTTTATCATCTATAATAACGAATAATAGCTTGTCACTTGAAATTTCTTATAAAAATGTTGTGAAAATTTTAAAGATATATCGTTTCTCTAAAAGATAAGCACAATCAAATAATTTTTTTGAAAATTACATTTATTAAAAAAAAAAAAGATAATAAAAAAAGTGTAATGGCCACCAAAAATAAATAAATAAATAAATAAAGTAAGAATACCAAAAATAAAAAACTATCAAATAAAAAATTATGTTTATTGCCCACCCAACTCATTTATTCTATGTGGGACCCAACACATCTTTTTTTTTTTTTTTTTTTTTTTTGAGAAGAAGTTCATGTCTTATTCATTAAGAGAGGCTTTTAAGATAAGCCTGAAGTACAAGTACAACGTCTGGTATTTCATCTTCCATCCAAACTAACGAGTAACAAAAGGGGGCGCAAATTGCTCATCTTGCTAATTAAAGAATTTGATATAGAGTTGTAATTCCTTACCTAAAAACACATTTAGAGACATATAATATTGCAAATATTTGAAACCTGTTAAAGTTTAGGTGTAATTTTGGAAGTTTTGAGGCAATCATGATCATCTACAGGTTTTGAGGATTTCATTTTCTCTTTTTGATGGTTTTGGATCCATTTTAGTGGTTTTATGGGTTATTTAGTCAAGTTAGAGTTTTTCATGGTTTTTATTATTATTATTATTATTTTGGATTCCGCTCATTTAGATTTTTTAGAGTACTCTACTAGTAGATTTTTTTAAATCCTAACCACTCTTTTATGATTTAAGGGTCTAGATTCTGTCATGTTAGCATTCTACTAATAATACTCTTAAAATAATAAAATAATGTTGCAAACAAAACAATTAAAATTATTATTAGTGGAATGCAAACATGGCAAAATCTAGACCACTAAATCATTAAAGAATTTGCTAATTAAAGAATTTGATATAGAGTTATAATGCCTTACCAAAATACACACTCAGAGACATATAATATTGCAAATATTTGAAACCCGTTAAAGTTTAGGTGTAATTTCAGAAGTTTTGAGGCAATCGTAATCATCTATAGGTTTTCAGGATTTCGTTGTCTTTTTCATGGTTTTGCCGCCATTTTAGTGGTTTTATGGGTTATTTAGTCAAGTTAGAGTTTTTCATGGTTTTTTTATTATTATTATTTTTTTGGATTAAGATCTTTTAGATTTTTTAGGGTACTCTACTAATAGATTTCTTTAGATCCTAACCACTCTTTTATGAGTTTAGGATCTAGATTTTGCCATATTAGCATTCCACTAATAATACTCTTAAAATAATAAAATAATGTTGCAAACAAAACAATTAAAATTATTATTAGTGGAATGCTAACATGGCAAAATCTAGACCATTAAATCATTAAAGAATTTGATATAGAGTTATAATGCCTTACCTAAATACACATTCAGAGACATATAATATTGCAAATATTTGAAACCTGTTAAAGTTTAGGTGTAATTTTGGAAGTTTTGAGGCAATCATGATCATCTACAGGTTTTGAGGCTTTTGTTTTGTCTTTTTGATGGTTTTGGTGACATTTTAGTGGTTTCATGGGTTATTTAGTCAAGTTAGAGTTTTTCACGGTTTATTATTATTATTATTTTTATTTTTGGATTCAGATCTTTTAGATTTTTTAG
This sequence comes from Quercus ilex subsp. ballota, assembly GCA_032727855.1. Taxonomy (NCBI): domain Eukaryota; kingdom Viridiplantae; phylum Streptophyta; class Magnoliopsida; order Fagales; family Fagaceae; genus Quercus; species Quercus ilex. Next base: position 10,325,140 of record CM064916.1, read on the forward strand.
GGTACTCTACTAATAGATTTCTTTAAATCCTAACCACTCTTTTATGATTTAAAGGTCTAGATTCTGCCATGTTAGCATTCCACTAATAATACTCTTAAAATAATAAAATAATGTTGCAAACAAAACAATTAAGATTATTATTAGTGGAATGCTAACATAACAAAATCTAGACTATTAAATCATTAAAGAATTTTCTAATTAAAGAATTTGATATAGAGTTATAATGCCTTACCTAAATACACATTTAGAGACATATACTATTGCAAATATTTGAAACCCTTGTTAAAGTTTAGGTGTAATTTTGGAAGTTTTGAGGCAATCATGATCATCTACAGGTTTTGAGGATTTTGTTTTGTCTTTTTGATGGTTTTGGTGCCATTTAGTGGTTTTATGGGTTATTTAGTCAAGTTAGAGTTTTTCACGGTTTTTATTTTATTTTAATATTTTTTTTTTATTCAAATCTTTTAGATTTTTTAGGATACTCTACTAATAGATTTCTTTAAATCCTAACCACTCTTTTATGATTTAAAGGTCTAGATTCTGCCATGTTAGCATTCCACTAATAATACTCTTAAAATAATATTGCAAACAAAATAATTAAGATTATTATTAGTGGAATGCTAACATGGCAAAATCTAGACCGTTAAATCATTAAAGAATTTGCTAATTAAAGAATTTGATATAGAGTTATAATGCCTTACCTAAATACACATTCAGAGACTTATAATATTGCAAATATTTGAAACCTATTAAAGTTTAGGTGTAATTTTGGAAGTTTTGAGGCAATCATGATCATCTAAAGGTTTTGAGGATTTCATTTTGTCTTTTTGATGGTTTTGGCGCCATTTTAGTGGTTTTATGGGTTATTTAGTCAAGTTAGAGTTTTTCACGGTTTTTTATTATTATTATTATTATTTTGGATTCAGATATTTTAGATTTTTTAGAGTACTCTACAAATAGATTTCTTTAAATCCTAACTGATCGATCCTCAAAAATCAGTAGGCTGAAAATCTCGGGCGCTGATGATCTTAAGGTTGAGTCATGAAAGAACAAACACAAAATCAGAGGAGACCGGTGGAGGCCGGCCAAAAATCCTCCAATGGTAAAGTCAGTGGGTTTCAATTCCAAGTAAAAAGGAAGTGTTTTCGGGATTTACTTGTTTGTGGAAAAATGTCTCTCCCCTTTACCTCTTCGTAAGGAAATGCTTATATAATGCACATGGAATGGTTATCTTGTTTAATAGCCGCTCCTATTGTTAAGGAACTCAGAAGATTCGGAGGTAACTTCCATAACTGTCAAGGAAGTTACTTTATTTGTACCGGTGCTTCATAACAGTAAGTTTGGAAGACTTGGCTTCAGTATGCTCATGGTCCAACAGACTCGTCCATACTTTATTATGGACGGACGAGCCTACGTCCATCCTTAATAAAGGATGGACGAAGTTATTAGGGACGAGCACGCTTTACACGTCCCATCTCTTCATTTATCTTTGACGGACGACCCATATGGACGAAATAAGACTTGTGCATTTTCATTACAGCATCAGTTGCCCCTTGTCCATGGGTCGTCCAAGGAAATATGGAGTCTAACATCATTCCTTGGATGGACGCGCTTATCTTTACAATCAGATGTGCTACGTGTCATAGTTTCACTGGTGGCTGGTCACGTTGATTAATTTTTTCGAGATGCTTGCCACATGGCAACTTTTGGTTGGTTATGTCGTTTCCGATGTCTAAGTCCACGCCCTATAAATAGTAGAATCCCTCTGATGCCCTTTGCATTTCTGAAATTTTCTTCCTTGACACTCCTTGTCTAGAAGTCTTTGCGTCTTTAGTCTTCTTCTGTCTAGAGACAAGTATTCTCTTCCTTCTCGTCTTTAGGTTTTCCTTAAAGTTTTCCTTAGAATGTCTGAAAATATCATTTCCTCGTCTAGCAATAGCTTAGATCAGGCTATAGACGAGTATCACGACACCACTAGTTACAGTGGTTCTAGCAGCAGCATTGATAGTAGTAGTAGGGGGAATACCACAGACGAGGAATATATTTCTGGCATCCTTGGATTTCCTATAGATGTTGTACAAGAACAACTTAGGAAGAGGGCAGCCTCTGGGTTTCAGGCTGGCACCTCGATGAGTGTTCCTCTGTCTAGCCCTTTGGACGAGGAAGAAACTGTTTACAGTTGTGCAGTTGGTGTCAATTCAAAAACCGATGAACAAAGACTCAATAATCTTAGGAAGTGGTACCAAATTCCAGACGAGCTTAACCCCAGGTTGGCCGTCCGTGGAGAATGGTGCTGTAATCCTCGTTTTGGGATAGATGTTAGAATGGTGCTGTAATCCTCGTTTTGGGATAGATGTTAGAATGGTGCTGTAATCCTCGTTTTGGGATAGATGTCTATAAAGCCTATTTTTTAGGTGGGCTAAGATTACCTTTAAATGCTTTTGCTAGGGAGCTGCTTACTAAATTAGGTCTGGCAGTGTGTCAATTCAATCCTAATGAGTGGAGATTAATCATCTCTATGCAAATTTTGTGGAGGGAAATATTTGGAAAGGACCGTCCTCTCATTGTGGACGAGTTCCTCTTCTGCTATAAACCCTCAGAAATCAGTTAATCCTTAGGTTTTTATCAATTCACAGCTAGGGGTGCAAACTGTAGGCTAATAAAGTTTTTAGCCTCGTCTGACAGAAACTGGAAGACGAAGTTTATCTTCGTCTCTGGTTTCTGGGCTAGAAATCCTGTGGACGTGGGTAGGGATCCTTTTGCCCCCTACTCTAGGGACTTAGGGAACCTTCGTCTTGAAGGTATGGCCCTATCCTCTTCTCTTTCTTATCTCTATTTTTCATTAATATATGTTTAACCTTGACCTGTTGATTGTTTTATAGCTGTCGGGCATCCTTCTTTGAGCAAGTTTCATCGTGATCGCGTCCACAGGGCTCGTCTACACGTTGACAGGGATTTCCATTCTTTGGTCACCCTTAGACGTCTTGCCAAGTGGAGACTTGGTCCTGACCCATCCGACAAGGCTATTACACACGAGGTCACAGTCCGTAGACGTAAGTTTATACTAAACATAAATAGTTATACTTTTCTTCTATTTTTTTATTTATTTATTTTTTTTAATGTTAATTTTAATTACTTTTCAGGGATGACAACTTTAAAAGAAAACAAAGGGAAAGAAGCTATGGACGAGGGGAGCCGTCCTGCTGCTGGGGAAAAGAGGAAGTCTTTGTCAAAGAATCTTGACTTGGGAAATCTTCCCAGTCATCGAGGGAAGAAAGCTAAGCAAGGGTCGTCCAAGGTAGGAGTCGTCCAGCCTAATCCTCTTACACCTCAGCCATCCCTCCAAATTTTTAACATAGACTCGTCCACTCCAGCTGAAGTTACTTCGTCCAAGACTCCTCCGTCCAAGACTACTGCGCCAGCCTCGTCCCAACCTTCCTAAAGAGTTCCCATGAATCTTATTGAAAATGAAGACGTAGTTTGGGAACGTTTTGAGAAGGCTGTGTTTGACGAGGACATAGCTGTGTGTTATGACATGTCCTTGAAGGACTTTGAACATTCTGGTGTTCATGATCTTTTTAAGGTATGTAATTTCATTTTTGCTTCATCTTTATTATTGTAGGCTTCTCTCATCTAACCATTGTTTTTGTCTTTCACTTTTGTAGGGAATGTCAAAATTCATAGCTGCGTCCAGGCAGGCTACAGAGTTGGACAATACGAGGATCTTACTGGAGAAGAGGATTTAGGAGGTGAGGGACGAATGCAAGAAATGGGTGGAGGTGGAATCCAAGGCTAAAGAAGAAGCTAAGGAGTTGCAAAGCCAAGTTAAGGAGTTGAAGACTAGTGCCATAGAGAAGGATACTCATCTTGATTACTTGCAGAAGAAGAACGACGAGTTGAGTACCCTTCTCTCCAAGGCAAAAGAGGATGTAGTTGCTGAGTTTAAGGCGTCCAAAGACTTTACGGACTTATTGGATTGCAACTATGCAGCAGGCTTTGAGGATTTTAGGATGGACGCTGTTGAAAACTTCCCTGAAGTGGACTTCAGCTCCATTAAACTTAACATAAATGCTGCTACCAGCTCTCTTCTCCAAACCAGCTCTGAGGATGTTAACGTTGAAGACGATGCAAGCACTTTGCCTCCTCACGACGACCCTAACATGGACGCTCCCCCAGCTTAGAAAACTTTTGTATTCCTGTTTTTTTTTTTTTTTTTCCTGGTCCACTGTTTAGGACCTTTTATGTATTTCAAGTACACTAAGCTCGTCCGTGGTTTTAGGACGAGTTGTTAAGACAACTTTTATTTCACAAGGGTGTTTGGACGTTGGTCGTTCGCCCTTAATTAACTAAATTAACATTATTGTTTTCTATTATAATATGGACGAGAATTTCTATTTCAATGATAAGTTTTGAAATTTGGCTCGTCCAAAGAAGTAATTTTTCCCTTTTTAATATGAACATATACTTTTCTCATTTCCTTGAATTTCATAAGTATGATTCGTCTATGTGAAATGGTAATTATCAACCGTACTCGTCCTTAGACTTGGCTGATTTTCAGGTGTTATAGACGAAGCTCAACCTTTTACTTGTCCATAGGATGGATTGTTTGGTTGGTTTTCTAATCAATAGATTAACATTTGCTTATGCATTTCCTCGTCCATAGGTTGAACTAATGCAACGATTTTAACTTGTCTATTGTTTGGAAGGTTTACGATTTTACCTGTCTAGGGCTTCAGCTTGTCCATGATCTGGACGAGTATTCCTTGCCTCACAAGGGTTTCAGCTCGTCTATGGTCTGGACGAGTATTCCTTGCTTCACAAGAATTTAGACAGTACATCCCTGCGTCCAAAGAATTTATTTGTTTTTGGCTTTTAGCCTTTCTTATGGGTTTATCCCAATGAAAACAGTAGAAACCAAGAATTCAAGCACAACATTATGTACATAGTATAACTATTGTTCATAGACGAGGCATGTGCTTTAGAAGCTAATGCCTTTTAGGAAAATAAATACAAGCCAAACCATAACTTCGTCATAACTTCAACATAATAACAATAAAGCAATACTAAAAATATGTATATAAACAAGCTCCTTATGTAGATAGACAAGTAAATAAATGGTCTCCAGACTCGTTCAGAATTACGCTCGTCCAGGCTGACATTGTACTGGTAGTACCTCCTTAGGTGTTCAACATTCCAAGGATGCTCCAATTTCCTCCCATTTAGGGCCTCCAAGTAGTAGGATCCTTGTCTTTTACAGTTGACAACTCTGTAGGGGCCTTCCCAATTAGGTTCCAGTTTCCCATGAGCCGAGTTTTTGGTTGCTAAGGAAACCCTCTTTAGGACGAGATCTCCTATGTTGAACCGCCTTGGTTTTACCATTGCATCATGCTGCCTAGCCATGAGGTTTTTGTACTTAGCTTTCCTTTGCTCTGCATCTGTCCTTACCTCGTCTATTAGATCAAGGCTCAAATGGAGTTGCTCCTCATTATCCTTATCTTGGTACGTCATCACCCTGTGGTTGGCCATATGCACTTTTGTAGGTATGACTGCTTCACTTCCGTAGGCTAGCTTGAAAGGAGTTTCCCCTGTAGGGGTTCTCACCGTCGTCCAGTATGCCCACAGAACACCTGGTAGCTCGTCAAGCCATACTCCCTTTACCCCTTAAGCCGAGTCTTGATGATCTTCAGTAAGGATCGGTTTGCAACTTCAGCCTGACCGTTGCTTGTGAGTGGGCGGGTGAGGAGTAGTGATTTTGAATTCCAAAGTGTTCACAAAAGTCTTTAAAAAGTGCATTATCAAATTGTCGTCTGTTGTCAGATATCAATACTTTGGGCACACCAAACCTGCACACAATGTTCTTCCATATGAAATTCTTGACATTTTGTTGCGTGATATTAGCTAAGGGTTTTGCTTCCACCCACTTGGTGAAATAATCAATGCCAACCACTAGAAACTTCATTTACCTTGTGCCTAGTGGAAAGGGACCCAAGATGTCAAGTCCCTATTGTGCAAAGGGCCATGGGGCCATCATCGAGGTGAGGTACTCTGATGGTTGTCTGGGGATGTTACTAAACCGTTGGCATTGATCACAGACCTTGATGTATGCCTTGGCATTAGCTTGCATTTTTGGCCAATAGTATCTTGCACGGACGACCTTATGGACGAGTGACCTGGTTCTCGAGTGATTGCCACATGCTCCTTCATGAACCTCTCTTAGTACGTAGTTCGCCTCGTCTGGAGCTAAACACCTAAGATAAGGCTGAGAAATGCCTCTTTTGTATAATACCTCATCCGTAAGAATGTACCTGGCTGATCTTACTCTCAGCTTTCTAGCCTTGTCTCTCTCTTCTGGAAGTTGTCTGTCCTTTAGGTATGATATAACCGGGGTCATCCAATTTCCTATGCTTTCTACCTGTTGTACTTTTGGGATATCTATACTTGGTATATATTGAATCTCATCGAACTCATCCGTGGCTTCATTTGCTAAGACTTCTTTTGCTAAGGTATCAGCTTCCACGTTCTCCTCCTTTGAGATTTGAACGAAGTCAGCTTCCTCAAATTTTTTCATAAGGCACATCACCCTCTTAAGGTACTTCTTCATTCGTTCTTCCTTAGCCTCATACATCCCATTCACTTGGCTCACGATTAATTGAGAATCTCCCAAGACGAGTATTGACCTTGCTTTCATAGACTTAGCCAATTCCAGCCCTATGAGAAGAGCTTCATACTCAACTTCATTATTAGTCGTTTGGTACTGCAAATGAACCTTGTGTTTTAGTCTATCCCCTTCTGGAGATTGTAGAACCACACCTATTCCTCCTGCATACTGTGTAGATGAACCATCCACATGGACGATCCACCTTTTGCTATCTTCCATCTCATCTACATTGTTATAGTTTGGGGTAAACTCCACAATGAAGTCTGCCAGAACTTGAGCTTTTATGGCATGCCTTAGCTGGTATTTTATGTCAAACTCACTGAGCTTAACAACCCATTGAATCAATTTTCCTGCAGCTTCCAACTTATTCATTGCTTTCTTGAGCGGATGATCCGTCATGACATTAATGACATGAGCTCAGAAGTAATGCCTTTGTTTCCTAGAGGCTGTTATTAATGCGAAAGCCAGCTTTTCTATTAGTGGATATCGTACTTCCGCTCCCCTCAGTGCTTTACTTGTATAGTACACAGGCCTTTGCACTTTGTCTTCTTCCCTCACCAATGCTAAACTTACAACATACGGGGTGACTGCCAAGTATAAATACAACTGTTCTCCCAGCACTGACGGGCTTAATAAAAGAGCCACAGTGAGATATGCCTTCAGATCTTCAAAAGCTTTCTGACACTCGTCGGTTCATTCAAATGCTTTTTTAAGAACCTTAAAAAATGACAAACATTTGTCAGTAGTTTTAGAGACAAACCTGTTAAGGGCAGCAACTCGTCCGGTGAGGGACTGGATTTCTTTAACATTTCGCGGAGGCTTCATGTCCAGTATTGCTTGGATCTTGTCTGGATTCGCTTTAATTCCTCTATGTGAAACCATAAACCCCAGGAATTTCCCTAATGACACTCCAAAAGCACATTTGCTAGGGTTCAACTTCATGTTGTACTGCCTAAGCGTGTCAAATGTTTCCTGTAAGTCGTCTAGATGCTTTCCCTCGTCCTGGCTCTTTACAAGTATGTCATCAACGTAGACTTCCGCATTCCGTCGAATCTGTGGACGAAACATGTGGTTAACCAACCACTGATATGTTGCACCTACGTTCTTCAAACCGAAGGGCATCACCTTATAACAGAACAAGCCTTGGCTGGTGACAAAGGACGTTTTCTCTTGGTCTGCTTCGTCCATCTTTATCTGATTGTATCCAGAGAAAGCATCCATAAAGCTAAGTAACTTGTGACCCACAGAGGAGTCTACTAACTGGTCAATGTACGTCAATGGGTAGGTGTCCTTGGGGTAAGCCTTGTTTAGGTCAGTGAAATCTACACACATTCTCCACTTACCGTTTGCCTTCTTGACCATCACCACATTGGCCAACCAGTCTAGATAATAAACTTCTCGAATAAACTTTGCTGCAATTAACTTCTGTACCTCTTCTTTGATGGCATTGTCCCTCTTAGGAGCAAACACCCTTTTCTTCTGTCGTACAAGCTTAGAGGTAGGATACACATTCAAATGGTGGGTAATGATACTGGGGTCTATACCTGTCATATCTTCATGACTCCATGCAAACACATTAATATTTTTCTTCAGGAAACGGACAAAGTCCTGCTTGGTCTTCTCTTCTATATCTGCTCCAACCCTGGTATACCTTTCAGGGTTATTTTTATCTAAGGAAATATCTTCCAATGCTTTAGTGGGCTCCGCTACAACTCTCTTTTCTTCAATATTTATGGTCTAAATCTGCTCGTCCATGGCCAACATGGCCAGGTAACATTCTCTTGCTGCAAGTTGGTCTCCTTGTACTTGTCCTACTTTATACTCTGTTGGAAACTTGACCGACAGGTGGTAGGTAGAAGTAACAGCCTTCCAACTATTTAAAGTTGGTCTTCCAATTATGGCATTGTAAGAGGATGAACAATTTACCACAAGGAAATTCACATCCTTGGTGATTTCTTGCTGGTATGCCCCCACTACCACTGGTAAGAAAATAGTGCCCATGGGTTGTACCTTCATCCCACCAAAGCCTACCAGGAGGGAGCTCACTGGACAGAGCTGGTCTCGTCCTAACCTCATCTACTGAAAAGCTGGATAATATAAAATGTCTGCCGAGCTTCCATTGTCCACCAGCACCCTTCTGGTCATGTAGTCAGCAATAAGTAAGGTGATGACAATAGCATCATCATGAGGGTGGTGAATTCTCTTGGCATCCTCGTCCATGAAGGTGATCGCTGGCTCGTTCGTGGTCCTTGCCCTTGGTGATCGTCCAGAAAGTTGGACGCTCTGCACTACCTTCAAGTATGCTTTCTTTGACTTGGACGACTGGCCTGTTGAATTTCCTCCTATGATTACTCTTATTTCTCCGAGTGGTGGTCGTGGTGATTCTTCTACCATCCCTTTCAATTTCTCGTCCTTGTGGTCTCGTCCAAGGAAATTTCTCAACTTCCCTTGTCTTATGAGCTTCTCAATCTGCTGCTTTAAATCAAAACATTCGTCTGTATCATGCCCATGATCTCTATGGAAGCGACAATACTTATTCCTATTGCGCTTATTAGGATCTGCCTTCATTTTCTCCGGCCACTTCAAGGAAGGATCATCCTTGATTTACATAAGAACCTGCTCAAATGGCATGTTCAAAGGGGTATATTGTTGATTCTGCGCTGAAGAGCCAGGCTTTTTATTATCTCGATCTCTCATTTCTTCCATCCGTCCTTTCTTACGTTCGTCCCTTCTTTGGACGAATACCTTGCTCGGAATGGCGAATGGGGTTTGCTTCTTCTCTCTCAGCTCTCTTCCTCTTCTTAGCTATGATCGCGTCTTCTGCATTCATAAAATTTTGGGCCGAATGGACGAGTTCGGCCATGGACTAAGGCTTTTTTTCATAAAGTTTATGTATGAATAAATCAGAATTAACCCCGTTATGGAAGGCCGCTAATAATAGATTGTCATCCACCTCGTCCACGCTGAGGGCTTCCCTATTGAAGCGAGTGATGAAGGATCGCAAGTTTTCATTCTCTCCTTGCTCTATGGTTGACAAGTTGGACGAGGAACGCTTGTGTCTTTGTCCCCCAATGAAGTTATTAACAAACAATTTGCTCAACTCTTCGAAAGAACTTACCGAATTCAGGGGTATTTTGCTGAACCAGACTCGTGCCGGACCTTTAAGGGTGGTAGGGAAGGCTCTACACATAATTTTATTAAGAACCCCTTGAAGGTGCATTATAGTTTTAAAAGTAGCAATGTGATTAAACGGGTCACGTGTTCCATTATAAGAATCCAAGGAAGGCATCTTGAATTTTGGAGGCAAGGGGTGGCCATTGATGGAAGCCATGAAGGGAGAATCCGTTCGATGAACTAGGTCTTCTACGGGATTTATTCTTCTCATGTTCTCCCTCATCTCATCCATAACTTTCCTCATCTGGTCCATCTCCCTCTCCAAATGTGGCACCCTTCTTGGTGTAGTACCCCTTGATTGGCTTTCTGGCTCTGCATTTCTTCCATCTCCCTGGCTCTGTCCATGCTTTTCTCCATAGGCCTCATGTCGTCGCCTTCTGAGATTAATCTCCCTTCTCAATTCTTGGTTCCGGCGAGTTAACTCTGCCATGGCAGCGGCCATTGACTGCACGTGTTGGACAGAAGATGGTTGCATGGCAAGTGTCGATTGTTGGCCATGATGGGGGTTATTAGAAGCGTCTCTACTCTCTTGAGGTCCTGGACTAGTAGCTCTTGATCTTGTCTGAACCATTTCAGCCCTTTGTCGGAGAAAGAAATCGCAGAACTCAACGAATGAAGTTCGAGCGCGACAAATTCTTTCCCACAGACGGCGCCAACTGATAGATCTTCGAAAATCAGTAAGGTGAAAATCTCAGGCGCTAATGATCTTAAGGTTAAGTCCTGAAAGAACAAATACAGAATCAGAGGAGACCGGTGGAGGCCGACCAAAAATCCTCCGATGGTAAAGTCAGTGGGTTTCAATTCCAAGTAAAAAGGAAGTGTTTTTGGGATTTACTTGTTTCTGAAAAAAAGTGTCTCTGTCCCTTATCTCTTCGTAAGGAAATGCTTATATAGTGCATATGGAATGGTTATTTTGTTTAATGGGTGGAGTCGTGTTATTGCTTCTCAAAATGGAGGTTCGATTAGTTATATTTTTCCCTTTAAATTAAAGGTTTTACAATGAAGTCGCCACTTATTTAATTGTTGGAATAAATAAGAAAACCATAATTGAAAAATTCATCATTTTATTAATTTGAAATTGAATTTACATTGAACATAAGAAATTACATGGCTTTGGCCCTAGATACAATCTAAGATAAAGTACATGGCTTTGTTTTCTAGTTACAATCTAGAAATTAAAAATTACAAGGATAAGCATTTGATCTACTAACCCTTCATCTAAGTTCGGAGGTTATGTTACAAGGTGGGAAGGTGTTAGGCACCCACCTTGCCCGGTGAAACCGGTCTTCTAGACTATGGTGGCCAACATTCATATCATATCATCCAGTATGTTATCAATCAATTTGCATGTTGAATTTGAAGTGTGTGTATGTGATAAACCCTAATTCAATTTATTAAGCATTGCATTTAGATTAAAAAATAAATTCTAGTGAATGTGTGTGTATGGTGACATCCTAGATTCAAGGACTTGAAAGAATTATGAAACAATCATATTTTTCATATTTTTGATGTGGATTTAAGATCAAAATTAGTGTTTACGCATGAACATGTGATGACCAACTAAGAACATGTGAAGAACACATAAAAATATTTAAGAACATTCAAACATATTCAAAGGAATTTAAATGATCATTATCATGCTTTAATCTTAAACCCTCATCATGGCAACATGAAAAACAATTAGAGAAAGAGATTATACCTTCATGCAAGATCCATATGGTAGAGGAGAAAACTCTTGAGGGTGGTCTTAGGGTGGAGGAAAAGAAGAGTTAGGAGAAGAAGAGTGAGTCTCACTCAATACCTTGAGTCTCAGGAAGACTAACATATGACAAGACTACTCAACTTCACTAGAACTCAAAAGAGGGGAAGAGATGGAGTTTTTTGTGTCCTCTGGAATGAAGGAAAGGAAGGGTTTATATAGTAGCGGTGGAGGGAATATGAATGGAAGACTATTTAATGAGGGTTAACAAGAATCATGAACTTAGACTTCATTTTAGCCTTGGGGAAAATCTGGTGCATTAAATGGAGAGATTGGTGGGAGTGAGGAGCAAGTCAAAATTCGGTTTTCCCGTAACTGCTGTAACAGCCTATAGGGCCAATTTCAAAAAATCATATCTGACTCAATTATGATCAAAATTGTCTCGTTCTTGTACTCAAATTGAAGCCCCGGATGTCTAGTTTCTGAAAAAATTAACCTCATTTACAGATTCAAAATATTCTAAGAGATATCGATGAAATGGTGAGCAGAGGTCATTTGTTAGAAAATAATTTCAGCACAATTAACATTAATAAGTCCCAAATTAGCTCCCAATTAACATTAAATGGCTCCAATCACTCCAATTTCAGACTTAATTAGTCTCAAATTTACTCTAATTAAAAGATAATTGCACAAATTACTCATTGTATAATTAATGTTTAACTATCTAATTAATTAGGTGTATGCAACCTCACCATAAAATGTAGTCTTAATCAATCAAATTATGACACATCATTGATATTAAATTGATTACACTTATAACCAATTGAAATCAATTGTTCATAATCACATATAGTCGGACTCAATTTGTGATAGTGCATCTCAGCCATTAAAATTTGATTTGATGATAACTTTCAATCTGGTG